>PVJI01008667.1:0-69790 GCA_004026765.1 Micronycteris hirsuta | reverse complement strand
CTTGTCCTTCTGGCACTCCCATGATCCGGATATTCGGTCTTTTATAAATGTCTCTGAGGTTTCTGAGTCCCTCCTCATTTTTCTGAATTCTTGTTTCTTCCTTCTGGTCCATCCCATTGGTTTGAGATCCAACCTCCTTTTTTTCCCTATTGGTTCCCTGTAAATCTTCCTCCATTATCCTTATTGTATTCTTCATCTGATCAACTATTTGCGTCCACCTATTTTCCAGTTTTGTTAACAATTTGATTACAAGCATTTTAAATTGCGCATCTGATAGGTTGACTATGTTGTCATCCATTAGTTGTAATTTGTTGTGGTCCTCCTTTTTGGCCATTTTCCTTCTTTTTATCTCGGTGCACTTGTCAGGTGGCAGATGCCTGCGACCTGGGTCTCTTTTTGGATGACGTTGCCTCTGGGGGCGGGGTCTGGGAGGAAGCCATGGCGGCCTCCGATCACCGTGGGCTTCCATCACTCCTCCTCTCCCCAGCTCCCCACCGCCTCCTCTGCCAGACTCGGCTCTGCTGGCTCAGCCCTGGCCTCTCTCCGGCAGCGTCGCTGGCTTGCGGGATTCACCCGTTGTTTGGAGCCACGCCCTGTTCAGGCACTGGCAGCCTGAGTAGCGGTGCAATTCGCGGCGTGAGTGAGACCCTCCGTGAGCGCTGCTTCCTCCGCCTGTTTTTGCCCTGCTTACCGGCCTGGATGTTGGTCCTCTCCTACCTCCTGGGTGTCGGTCTTCCCTTCAGTTCGATTCTGTCCGTTCTGGTTGTTTAACTCTTTGCTACTGCATTCATTGTTCGGACATTCTGGATGTGCGGGCAGCGAGTGCGACCACCTACGCTGCCATCTTGGCGGAAGTTCCTGATACTTAAATTTATTAGCAATTGTTAATTGCTAATGTCTCCAGGATGAATGCCTATGTATAGTCAAAGAAGAAAATCCATATTAATGTAACTTCGTTGTAAAACATTTAAAAAATCCTTCTCCAATATAAATGACATACCTTCTTCCTCTATTTGTAACCTAACAATGATTACTTTATGTAAAGCACATTTAAATAGATGTCTAAAACCAAAAGAAAGCTACTTTCAATGATCAGATTTAATGAATACTTCCCGAAAAGAATCACAAAGTACTGCATTAATTTACCATAATTTAAAAATTGATTCTGATGTTTTTTTCCTAGATGACCACCACCACCACTGACAACAAAACCTCCACTAAAATAACTGCAAAATATCTTTTCAGCACTTGACTCGTCATTTTTTTCACAATTGTCTTCCAGGCACCTGCTTTGTGTTCTAATTTTATTTATCTAGAGGTAAATTTATATAGGCTTTTCTTTTTCTTTTTTTTTTAGAGAGAGGGAAGGGAGGGAGACAGAGAGGGAGCGAAACAGCAATGTATGGTTGCCTCTCACATGGTCCTCACTGGGGACCTGGCCTGCAACCCAGGCATGTGCCCTGACTGGCAATCGAACTGGCGACCCTTTGGTTCCCAGCCCGCGCTCAATCCACTGATCTACACCAGCCAGGGCTTATATAGGATTTTCTGAACAGAGCACCCATTTTAAAATCCAGGTGCATATTTGCATGAAAACATTTACAGAAAATAAAGAATCTTATGACAAGTAGGAACGCCTGAGATCTTTGATGAGAACAGTACAGTTTCTTAAGAGAGTAATTTGCTGCCAAGTTGGAGAACTCGACCTGTTCAGTGCTGAGGCTATTGAGAAGAAATTGTCCCCATCAGATGCCACAACAATCAGAAACTAAGATATAAACCCCGCCATTCCCGGGAAGTGCAGTTGTTTGAATGAAACTTTCTCCATGCTGCTGGGATTTAATTGACCTCACATGGCAGAGCATGTGAGGGGAGGAACTCAGAGGCATACATTCGGCTCCTCTAAGTGAAACGTTCTCCAACTTAAAACAGGAAGGAGCTAAAATTGAATGCTAGGAGATGGAACAAAGCTGTTCTAATTTCCAAGGTGGAAAGACTCAGGCGTCTCTTGAGGTTTTCATATAGAAATGGAAAAAGCAGCGAAGTGTACCTAAAAAGACTACATTTAAAGTCAAACAGGGAAAAGTTTAAAAACAGAGCTATGACAGTGAAAGGGGAAAAAATGATTCCTGAGATGTTATACTTCATAATTCTTGCTCGATTCCAACAGCAATGACGAGTGTGTGCAGTGCGCAGTGGCCACCTAAAACCTCCGTGTAACACCATGGTAATCAATTAGGGATGTGCTCTTGGATTTAGAATCAGATTATTTATTTAACTAATAAGAGTGATTTTCACCGGTTGTTATTAGCATTACAAAATGGCATTAATAGATGTGGTGATACCAAAAATATTAAAATGAGTGCCTTCCGAGCATAGCAAATGCAAACCATTATGTTGGCAAGAAAACTACCTTTACAGAAGTAAGCTACTACTATGAGGGGGATTTTATGGATTTAAGGACACATGTTTTCACATATATAGAACATTTTTTCCCTTTGGTAGGTAGAAGATGAAGTACAGTACCAACATTGGAACAATATAATTGGTTTCTAGCCTTGTATCTGCCTCACTTGTGACCTTGGGCAAATTACCTTATCTTTCCTTTTTTGTTGTTTTTTTCACTTAAAGAATTGGAGAGGAATCATAATATCCCCCGCCCCCGTCCCAAATACATACACTACCTATGAAATTTAGATTAACGTGATGCATATCAGCACATGGTAAATGTATCATTAATGCACCAGTATCAATTGCGGAATAATTTATCACTGTTATATTCACAGTGCTAGGCAGAAAGGTGGCGGCCTACATTGCTGGCTGCTATTGCTCAAACAACTCTTTGTTTCCAGGCCTCAATCAATTACTGACTATTGTTCATTATTGTACTCAATATATTTAAGTCTGTCAACAGTTTTTGTTCTCTCAAATGTTTAATAAGTTCAGGAGTTTAAAAAGAGAGAGATTTTCTTGAGAAAGTCCTTCTTTCTTTTTTTCCTTTGGGAAACATCACTTTGCCTAATTGCTTCAATGCTGAAGTTGGCAGGGCTTGCAGGTTGGGAGCAAACAAAGAAAAGTCCCTGAGACAAACAGTGTGGAATGAATGCCCCAGGGAACTGGTCCTCCCTCCCCAATCTCAAAGGCCAGATGGCCTCCAGACAACCCCTGAGAGCGTAGGCAGTGTGGGGCAGGGGAGATCAGCTGCAGTCCTAGGAAATTCCCTGTCCGAAAGACACGTGGGAGACTGTTTGGGTGTCCAGAGCGGTGCCCAAATGGTCAGAAATGGGACTGACGTGATGACTTTGGGTCTGTACAGGCAAGCATTCTGCTTCCTAAGGAGCCAAACCCTAAGAGTCACTGATCCATAGGATTCAGGGCACAGGAAAGGCTACTGGTTTCCCTGGCTTTTGTTGCGTACCTTAGATGTATGAAAGAGCTCTTTTCTGAACAAGTTAATTTCACTGGAGGATTACTGTCAGGTAACTGATCATGAGGGAAAATGCAAAATAATTTTTGTTTACTATACAGCCAAAGATAGAGGCTAAGGGGGATGTGGTGAAAGATTCTACTTCCTGTCTATTCAAAGGGTGTGAATAGACCGTTTACATAACAGAAAATTTGCAAGGCTCACATGTGGCAAATTAGCCTTGTTTGCAAATAACGAAATGCAAATTAAAGGAAGTTATGGCATCTTTGAAAAACTATTAAACTCACAAAAATAAACAACAATGAGAAAGCCCTAAAATTCAATTCTCTAGTGGGCAATGTGTCCAGGCTGTATGCTATGGTGGGAAGAACATTGCATTTGGAATATGAAGGCTTAAATGTAACTCAAACCATGGACAAACTACTTATCTCTCTGAAGCTCAGTGTTTTTTTCCCTCTTCAGTAGAGAGCGAATAAGAACAGCTACCAACCACATGAGGTTTGCAATAGGTTCAAATAAGAGATTGGAATAAATTTTCAATTGAAAAATGATAATATAAACATAAGGTTTTCTCCATATTTTTATAAACAGATTAAATAAAATGAGAGAGTTCAGTCACTTTGTATCCTTTTCAGAAGTAAGCAGGATACAATTTATGAATATACTAAACGTATTTAGCAATTTCACTTTCAGTGATAGAACTGGCTGAATAAACAACAGTCTCAAAATAATTTGTGGGGAGTAATTACTATACAATTTTGTGGAGTATCCATCTATTTACATTAAACTCAGATTCAACCACGTTTCCCTTATTTTGTTGGATGGTTTTTACCTTTGTTAGCGTAACTTAATCACAAAGCAATCTTGAGAAGTAGACATTATTTTTCCTGTTTTAAATATGGGGAATGAACAGAAAGGTGACCAAGTTCATTTAGTTGACTGATATTTATATAAAAATACATATTTAATTTTAAAAAGCTGAAAACAAGATAGTGTATGTGCACTTTAAATAACATTCCATGTGAATGTACATGAAAACCTTAACAAAGAATGAAAGACAGTTTGAAAAAATATAAATACTTTATACCTAAATACTTGCACATCTTTATCATAATCTCTTCTTAAAATTCTAAGACAAAATGATACCCGCAAGGGACATTTTATTGATATGATTAAAAAAACATCAAACACCATTACCCCAGGGGAAAATTAGCTTAAAAATAATTTAATCTCTGAAAGATATTAGTCTAATGTAATAATAAAACCAATCTTACCACAAAAACAGCGACACTGAGACTAAAACCAGCACTAAGGGGGCAAGAGGAGTTCAGATGATAACCTCTACGAACACTGTGTGGAAAACGGCACCGGCGCGAAAGTCAGTTGCCATCCCCTACCGACGACAGGAACACAGTGCCGGAGCGTTTTCCTCTGTCAGTGAACAGTTAATATGTTATCTGCTCAATGACATTAAGACGAGTTCCCTAAAGCCCTTTACAAAGACATTGGCTTTGGTGAGTGACAGACCACAAACCTGGACAGGCCGGTGAAAGGAAATTCAGTGATACTGCTTCTAAGTTGTGCATCCTCTGGGTTGAATTCAGAGATTCAAATACCAAAGAATAACACTCAACCCCAGATTTTCTTTAGGGAATGCTGAGTGACTTCACAATTTTGTGTCTGTTAGAGAGGATCACACTTCAGGGGAATCGGGTAGCAGAACCTGGGAAGGAGAATGGCTCTGAATAAGGAGTTCAGGGCTGGCGTTTGTTGTTCAAGAGGCATCACAGAGAATGGCAGGTCACTCCCGGCCTCGATAATTCTTGTTCACATAATAGAACAAGGGCAGAGAAGGCTTTTGTCTGAAAGGCGATTCAAAAAACAGCTGTTCTCTTTGTTTACTCAAGTAGACTGGGCTCCGCCGTGGGGGCTTATGCATCGCAGAAGTTGGCTAAAGACATTATCTGGAGTCTGGGGGAAAAACATGAGGACTATTATTTATTTTGCCTAAAAGTGTAAGAAAGGGATTCCGCTTACTGGCATCTATGGAATGGTTGGTGCTGGCACCCTTTGGGTCTGCATGTCGAACAGCCTTGTCCCTTGAATGGTTTGGGCATTTTCCTGAGTGGGGAATCGAGTTCCACAAGTGGACATGGGGAGGGACTGTTATTTGCACTCTTTTGTTTGCTTTCAGAATATTTCAAAGTAGGGTCTAGTAAGTAGCTGTTCAGATTTTATTATCTTGCTTTAACTGAATGAAGGCTCACCAAATAGACAAGCGGCTTAAAAATGCCCGTGCAGAGAAAGTGCAGATGAAAAAACAGTTATTAATGAAAGCACCTGTGAGCAACAATGCCGCTGTAGAGGACTCTGCCCACTCCTAATAGAAGCCGTAGCACAAAGGAAAGGAAACAAATGACTTATTAAAAATTAAGGTAACATTTTAAAAATGATAAAAATGTTATTAAAATGTGCATTCACATCCACTATTTTTTAGCTTGACTGAGATGTAATAGATAGAATTGTAACATATTTAAAGTGTACACTGTGGTTGTTTTATATATGTGTACAGTGTGAAAGAATACCCCCATCAAGTTAGCTAATACTTCTGTTACATCACATATTTATTTATTTATTTTTTGGAGGGAACATTTACATTCTACTCTCTTAGCAAATTTCAATTATACAATACAATACAGTGTTATCAACTATAGTCACGTTATATATTTGATCCTCAGACTTTATTTATCTTATAACTGAAAGTTTGTAACCTTCTAGCAGCCTTTCTCCATTTCCTTTCCTAAGTCCCAGGCAACCAGGAACCACTTCTCTACTCTCTGCTTCTATGAGTTCAACTTAAAAAAAAAAATTCATGTAAAGGTGTTACCACACGGCATTTGTCTTTTTCTCTCTCTGTTTTATTTACTTAACCCAATGCCCTCCAGGGTAATCTACATTGTTACAAATGACAGGATACCTTCCTCACCTCTTTTTAAAGATTGAATAACTTCCACTGTGTAATGGAATATTCACTCCATTTCAAGAAATGGAATATCCATTTCTTCATTCAATCATTTATTGACAGATACTTGGGTTGTTTCTGGCTATTATGAACAATGCTGCTATGAACATGTGAGTACAAACAGCTCTTCGAGACAATGATTTCGTTCCCTGTGGATGTATTCACTGAAGAGGGATTGCAACAGAGCGAAAATGCTTGGCCTCTCTGACTCCATCTTGTTCAAGCCTCCTGTTCTCATGGCCTTCAGGCTAATAGCTTCTGCTCAGTCTTGCATATATACATGCCTCTCCCAAGGAGATAAGGGACATATGTACAAAAATTATTGTTTATCAACGATTTTCAGGAACCTTATAGGAAATCTTCCTCAGATCCTGCTGGCACCTAGATGTCTATGGTTGTCAATTACCTCTTGCCCCTCCCATTTCCCCTTTGTTGACATAAAAGAAGACTGAACTTTGTATTTTCTTAAACTGAATTTGAGGACTAGGTCTCCCATCTTCTCAGTTGACTCTTTCTTGAGCAATAGACCTTTTCTTATTCCAAACTCTAACATTTTGAGTTTTAGCCTTTTGAAACGACTAACACACGGATGTTGGACTGGTAACAGGATTATATCGTAGTTCTGTTGTTTAATTTCTTGAGGAATTTCCATTCTGTTTTCCATAGTGACTGCATAAATTTACATCCCTACCAGCAAGGGTTTCATTTCTCCACATCCTCACCAGCATTTTTTATCTTTTGTCTTTTGTTAATGATGGTCATCATCCCAAGTTTTTATTGTATATGGGGTATGTTGTGCCTTTGCAGGGTACCTTTTTCAGCTATGAGAGGTGAGGTATTTTAGTGTTCTGTGGTTGCCACACTAAAGTACAATAAGTCCTGGTGGCTTAAACAAAAGTGGATTTCCTTGTAGTTCTGGGGGCTAGAAATTCAAGATTAGGGTGTCTGTAGTGTTAACTCCTTGGCTTGTTGATGGATGTTTTCTCCCTGTCTTCTCATGGACCTTTCCTGTGTGTATGCATGTCTTTGCCCACATTGCCTTCTCTTGCCCTGACTAGTGTGGCTCAGGTGGTCAGGTGATATCCTGCAGAGCAAAACGCCACAGGGTTCAATTCCCAGCCTGGTTGCAGGTTTGGTTCCCACTCCGGGAACATGTGAGAGGCAACCGTTAGGGCCCAAACTAAAGAGCTTGTTTTAACCTAATCACCTCTTCAAAGACCTTATCTTCAGAAAGTACACTTCATTCTGAGTTACTAGGGTTTGGGATTTTAACCTATGATGTTAAGGGGGACATAATTCAGCCCGTAACAGTAGCCATTAAAGTCAAGTATTAAAATAAACTGAACTTTTAAACAGATTTTGAAATCACTGATCTCAGTTTTAAATCAAAGTTTTAAAAAGAAACATATTTTTCAAATTATTATTTTTTTTACCAATAGTAACTACAAATTGTTTAAAAATATGCTGTTTTCCAACTTGACCTCATCTTTTAGAAACTTTTGGTTTGGGTTAATATTTTATGCTATAATAATTTACTACCATTAATTCATTAATTTAACAAACACTGCAAAGTACTGGTGCAGGTACTCGGTTCTGGACACTTGGGAGACAACAGAGATAAATCCAGATCCTTGCCCTAATGGAGCTTGCGTTCCAGTGGGCAATCCTCCGACACTGAGTCAAGAGCATCCTATTAAGACCTGAAGATTATCTTCAGCTGCTGAGAGTGTTGCCAGCTGTCAGCCTTCTTTGGAAATTTCCCTTGGCTGAAGAGAACTACCTCACCCAAGGTCACGGACCCTTCCCAGTGCAGCCTGCATCTGAAGACTATGGAGATAAAAAGGCCCAGATGCTTAGACGCAAGGCCATCTCAGCTTGAGAGCTCCCTGTCGGGTTGCCTGAGGAGTTCATTCCGCCAGAATCACATGGTCCTACTTCTCCCTTTGCCCAGTCCTGCTTCTTTCACTTCCCCACGCAGTGTCAGAGTCTGTTTCCTGAGGAACCCAACGTGAAATGATACTACATTATATCATAACTGTATTATGTTGTGCTATATTGTATTGAGTAAATTACATTACCTGACCTTACTATGTTATACTGTATTACTTACCATTAGTCTCCCTCATTGGAACACAATCTCTATGCGAACGAGACTTTGTCTCTTTTGTTCCCCGCTCTAGCACAGCTTCCAGACAGGGCCTGGAAGTTATTAGTCCCCCAATCAATATTAAATCAGTAAGTAAATTTGCAAAGTGGGAATAGAAATAGCCTGACTTTACAAGATTAAATTGTGACAACCCATGTGCAGTCTTAACATAGAGCCTGGTGTATAATAAGTGCTTAATAAATGATGTTCATTACAAAGACAATTTATCACTTTCATTTTGTAAGCCAGTGATTCAACTCTATTTGTTCATATGTTAATTAACCAAACATTTATTGCCAAGTACTGTATTAGAAACTGGGACTACAAAGAAGTTAGGAAATATTCTCTTCCCTTAAAGAGAATCCAGGTCACTGGCGTGGTCACTGGTCACATTTCATTAGTTATTTAATATTTATCCACTTATAAACTAGCTTGTTTTCAAGTACTCTAAGATGTGAGCTTTGGTACCTGTTTCCTTTTTCAATTACTTGGACAATACTTTTTAACTGGAATCTACCCATGTAAATCATTGAGCAAAAGCTAATCATAAATGAGACAAAGATTATCATGTTTAACTGATAGGATCTAATGCTCTTAATATGATGGATTATTATTATTATTATTTTAATATCAGTTAAAACATTTGGAACGTATTTTGTTTGCTAACATTATGGGTACAGTTTTTTTTTTTTTTTTTTTTGGCTAAAGTATTCCAAAGATTCTGCCAGAACTTTGCCATCTATTCATCCTTAGAGACCTTCAGGTATGCCCTCCTCTAGGAAGGCTTCTTAGGCAAACCAGCTACCTGTCCTCCCTGCTCCCATCACACACAGAGGAAGCATACGCCGTTGTTGCACTTGTCACATGTTATTGAAATTGTGCTTTTGACTCAGAACTTCTTCACTAGCCCAGAAATTCCTCCTTGCTGTGTGCCATTGTGTCTTCTATGCCTGCCACGATGCCTGGAAATGAACTGCAGTTATAAGAATAGGTAAGGCACCTGGAGTACACAGGCAGGCACTGCTGTAAGTGCTTTACAGGTCCTTACGCTGAGCCCCTGAAATCTGTCCCAGGGTCGTTTCCATTTCACAGACGAGGGAACTGAGGCTCAAAGATCTTAAAGAACTTGGCAAGATCACTCAGCCCATAATGGTCCAGGTGGAATCTGAACACAGAAAAGGTGGCTGTGGAGCCCATGTGCTTAAGCCCTATGCTTGCCGGTGAATGCGTTTTGAATTGAAATATACTTATGAACAATGTTACATAAGGGAGGACCTGTGACAGGAAACTTTAGCCATCAGTTAAGCTTAATCCTTTCTTAAGTTCAGAAACTTCCATAAGTAGATACCAGTTCTCAGAAATAGAGCTTTTTCACATTTTCTCACTTAAGAGTAGAAAGTTCCATTTACTGAAGTCCTTCTGTATTGCTATAACTTCTGAGAAAGGGTAATTTATGATTAGCTTTGGCTCTGCCCCACGTCTGGGGACACAATCTATTTGTAGGCATAAAAATAATGTGAACCAACATTTAATGAACATTCCCTTGTAACTTGGCCAAATACACACAGCTTTTTGGTGATGAGATAGGATTTTGAAACTACACGTATCACTACTCGGAGCCACTAAACTATCTTGCTTCAGACAGGATCTTGCTTGCTTTCCTTGGGCCACTATTTGTAGCTCAGTAGCCAGGAACCTGGGCCATTCTTCCTCACGTTGCGGCTGTCCTTCTTTCTTTGCCTGGCACTCCATTTCTTCTGTGGCTGGGTCCCACATATTAGCCATGTGGTTGAATACCTACCTAGTACATTGTCTTGCCAGTCACTGTTTTCTAGGACACTTAGTAACTGTAACTTTTTATCTCTGCCTCTCTCGGTATTCCTACTACCTATGCACTCCCAATGCGTGGGTATAGATTCATAGATGGTTTTTGTTCTGGGAGGGATCCAAAAGTCATGACTGTAACTAGTTGCTGATACTTAAATACAGCATTTTTTTTTTTTACAGCATCCCTGCTTAAGTGATTATTTGCATGTTCTTAAGGAAATCTATCATATCTTTTCATTATTCTACTAGAGAAATCTATGTTGAGGTATACTCTTGCCCACATAACTTTTATTCCTAATTTTGGTTCCGCTAATTATACAAAGTCTAGTCTGTCTTCTCAGTGACAGACTTTACAATATTTAAAAACAATGCTACATTCTTGTGAAGGTTCTAGATACCTATCTCTGTGTTGTCTTCCTTCCTCCCTCCCTCTCCCCTCCCTCCCTCCCTTCTTTCTTTTTGTTTTTTAGATTTTATTTATTTATTTTTAGAGGTGGGGGGGGGAAGAGAGGGAGTGAAACATCGATGTGAGAGAGAAACATTGATCGGTTGCCTCTTGTACAAGCGCTGACCTGGGACCAAACCTGCAACCCAGGCATGTGCCCTGACTGGGAATAGATGTGGCAACCTTTCACTCTGAGGGATGAAGCCACGCCGGTCAGGGCTCCACATCGTTTTTCTTATGCGATGTTGTTTTAGGTCCCCTTGCTCTGAGCATACAGGAAGGGGAAGAGAAAAATCTTTTGGAGTCAGACACACCCAGCTTGGAATCCTGCCTCCACCACTTGCTGCTGTGTGTGTTTCAGTGTTGCTTTCTCCGTTTGTCAAGTGTTGATAATGACAACATTCCCATCATTCCTTCCAAATGTGTGCCATCTGTGTGCTTAATATGCACTCTGCCTATATGTCTTCCCACTGATTAATAACAATGTTCAAGAAAACAGAAGTGATCACAGAGCTGCAGGGATGGGGCCAGGCTGCTTCATCCAATTTGATGCCCTCTCGCTTCTTGTCTGACCCGTGTTTCTCTGGTCTCCACTGACTGGCTGTCTGTGTTTTGGTCCATGCGGCCAATCGCTGCACTGGTTTTGATTTAATAGATGAAATGACTGTAGTGTGTTCAGGCCTATTCTGACAAGAGGTCCACTTTGGTGGTTTCAATAATAGAAAAAAAAAAACATCAGACAAGGAGTCAAACAACTTGAATTCTAGTCCTGGTTTTATAATTATCTGTGTCATGTAAACTGTTGGACTCTCAAGTTTCTCACCTGGAAAAACGGGATAGTATGTACCCTACTTCAAGCTCTACAGAATTGGTATCAGATTCCAGTAAAATGGCTATGCGGATCCTCTATAGAGGCAAATGTCAGCTGTCCACGGCAGATTGTTGGCAGGCGTTTGAAGAGTAACATCTGTCAGCCTGTTCTCAGGCCAGCTGGTCCCTATGCCGGCCAGACGATGTCACAGCGCCCACCTCCTTGAGGCTGACTACTCCCTCATCATTTCTTTGTTTCAGGACTCTTTGGAGGAGGAATGTAGTGCGAATATATTTTTTGAAAATTTGAAGTGAATTAAAACAAAGTTACTTGAAGAATTCAAAACTGACCTAGAATTATAAGCCACGGACCTAGCACAGGAAGATTAATACCTTGAGCCCAACATAATTAGGAAGGTAAGTCCACTTCAGGGTCATCCTGTGATGATTTTCTAAGCCAAATAGAAGAAACATTTTAGATCTACCTGTCTATTAGCTGGATATATGGAATAGATGTGTGCATTCTTAAAATTTCCTATAAAATGAATTTTTGAATATTTAATCTTATTTTACTACTGATTTGTACTGTAACACGTAATATACATTCTTAGGGAAACTATACGTTACAGTACCTAGTTGTAAATATGGGAGCAGAGCCATGCATTCATCCAGGATGGCATCTAGGCGTCCTAAACCGTGGCGCCATGGGTAGACACCGGGAAGCCTTAAAGCGAGTTAGGGTAGAGGGAAAAGGTGAAGAGCACACTTGCATCAATTGATTGAGCATCTACTCATCAGATTTATGTGCTATGTAAACTCTCATTCAACCTTGACAACATTGTGAGGTAACACAAATACAACAGCTGGGAAGAAATATATAGAACAGTTGGAAATGTCATTGTACTCAGAGTCAGCTTCCTAAAGTGTAAACCACTTCTGTCGATTCTATTTGTAGAGTATAACATTAAAAAATTTTAAATTAAGATTAAAAATGAAAAAGAAAATTCCTGCTCCATGTTCAGGAAAAGGATCGCTGTCACACTGGGTAGTACACCAAGTTAACCAGCTGGTGACTGATGCTACTTTCTGTAAGGTTGACCTTATCGTCCCAGTTTTGGGGATGAAGAAACTGAAACTTAAAAAAGTGAAATACTTTTCTGTGTCACACAGGTAGTATGTATTGGAGCTGGGGTTCAAAGCCACATTTGCCTTCCAAGTGTGGCTTTCGCACCACGTCCTGAATGTGCTGGACTAGTGGACTGAGGTTCTCCTTCCTACTTTCAGGTATGAATACGTGACCACACCGGTCACGTAACTTCCCTAGATTTCACGTTCCTTTACTGCAGTATGGGGTAACTCCGCAGTATGGGGTTAGATAGAGAATCTTTTCCAATCTTCAGAAAGCACGCAGTGTGATACCAGTGTAAAGTAGCATTTTTCCAAAAACTCTGAAATGAGACTATACCTTAAATTCCTTTCCTAATTTAGAATGACTAGAATACGACACTGCTGTCCAGCAGACCCTCTGCGATGACGGAGGTTCTGTATCTGTACAGTCCCACACAGCAGCCACTCATGTGGCCATTGAACGGTTGATACGTAGGGACTGTGGCTGAAGAACTAAATGTTACATTTTATTGACTTAACTAATTTAAGTTTGAATTAAATTGCTACAGGTTGCTAGTGGGTACTTTAATGCACAGTATATGACACACAATATGGATTCTGAACTAGTTCAGTTTTATAGATTCTAGGTTTGATGAATAATCCTTACTGTCATAGCTGCTGCACAGAAATGGGTATTTTATTTTATTTTAATTCTTTTATTAATTAAAAAAACCTTTTTTTTATTGTTGTTCAAGTACAGTTGTCTCCATTTTCCCACCACCACTTTCCTCCACCCCACCCACCCCCACTTCCCACCCTCAATCCTACCCCCTTCGCTTAGTCCTCATATCATTGAGTCATGTGAATTAGATTTGTCATTTTATTTATTTATTAATTACTTTTTAAAATCCTCACTTGTTGATTTTAGAGAGGAAGAGAGAGAGAGACAGAAACATTGATTGACTGCCTCCCGTATATTCCCCGACCAGGGATCCAACCAAACCTTTTGGTGTACAAGGTGACGCTCCAACCAACTGAGCCACAGGGCCAGAGCCACATTTGTCATTTTAGGTTCAGCAAACTTGGAATATTTTTAAATCTCCTGACTCCAGATGGACTGCATTAATCAACAATCAATATTTATGGAGTGAGTGTACATGATGTAGTTAGCATACACTGGTTCCCCTTTCCCGTCAGAGCCTTTCGGTGAAGGAGATTGCGCACCACTGGCTTGCGCTGAGGTTTAAAGTCTCCCTGTGTGTGCATGCTCCCGGCACAGCACGTAGTAAGGCCTAAATAAATGTTCGTTTCCCTTTCCTCGCCCTTGAGAGAAATTGCTGCTTACAAAGGAAAAAGCTAAGTATTTATGTAACTAGCCCGCTTGTCTGAACGTTCATCACAGCTGTGTCCCCTTGCCAGGGATAATCTTTAATTGTGTAATTTAGTTTGCATTTGCTTTGTGATTTAAAAAACTGTATATATAAAACCAGAGGGAGCATCCTCTTCTCTCTACAATGTTGTCTTCCCCCATCTGAAAATAACTCATTGTAAAATGTATTTAAGTGGGAGAATCTTAATTTCTGTAGATATGAAGAGTCCAACTGCTCTGAAGTGATCATATAATTTTTTTTTCTTTTTGGTTTCGTGCTATGGTTAATAAAGAGGACCTTCCTTTTTCCTCATCCCCTCTGTGTGGGAAGCTGTGAATCAGCACAATAAAAATCTCCAGAAAAAACCTGATGTTGGGGCAGGGACTACAAATGTTCTGAGCTTTGTTGACTCAGTAGGACTTTTTTTCTTTAATACCATAAACGTAATCACTTACTTTCTGGAAATAAGACAAAACAAAACAGTGTATTAGCAGAAGTTCTAACAAACTTATAAAGGACATTTTTTGACCTTCTATCCAAACAGGCTGTCCTTATAAATTTGTGGAAATTCCTGTTGCATCAATATAAAAGTGTAATGCTTTGATTGTATCTGACCGAGTAAAGAGTTGTGCATTTGCTTTATTTAAACTGATGAGATTTGGTGGGGGGGGGGGGTAAGGAACAATTTTCCTCAAAGGTTCTGAAGCCCTTAGGGCTTTTTTGCATTAGATCTTTTTTCTCTGCTTTTCCTTTCTAATTCAAGGTTAATCTTAAATTAGGGCCCTCCTCTCTCCTTAAAAAGACTCTATAATAATTTTTGAAGTAAGAGCATAAAAAATATTTCAAGAGGAAATCATTATAAGGTCAACCTTAAAACATTAAAAAATTAAAAATATTTTCCTCATATTTTTCCACCCTGACAAAAAAGTTTTATTTTAATTTAGGCATTATTAACACAATTGGGCATCATAATAAATTTGTCAGTTTGAACTGGATTTTAGTGAAGAGGAAAAAAAAGAAGTATGGCAATAAACCACAATAGGGCTTTTCAAACAGAAGAGAATCTTCAGGAATGACTAGATTTAGAATACAATTAGGAATCTAAATGCTGTCATCGTAACTAATTGTGTGATCTTGAGTAAATACTTCAGTCTTCCTGGATCTTTTTCTTCACCTGTGAAATAATGCATTAGAGCTCCAAAATCTTATGACCAAAAGGATTCTATTTCATATAATTCTGTAGACATATATTTGCAGGTTTTGCATGTAGAAAAAAAAGTGTGTATATGTGTGTGTGTGGGTGGGGTGGGGTTTGTTAGTAGGTCATGTTCTTGGGATTGTGTTGCAGTGCCAGTAATGGGTTTTTCCCCATCCAGCTACACTTCAACCACGGTGGTTCTCTTTGGAGCTGAAGGCAGGTATTTCTCTTTCCTGCTTATGATGAGGCATCCCGCACGTGAGCCTGTTAACTTTGGTCTCCCTGGCATTAGACTTGAACCAACTGAATGAATGATGTAGCAAGTGCAGTTGCCACAGGGTTTATATCCCACAATGACCCAGAGGCTTACACATGGCTGCTCTGCGACCCAGTAATAGGCAGTTATAAAGATCCACCCGGTAACTGCAAGGCATCAAAGGTCATTTCTCAATGAGTTATTTGTCACTGTTACTAAGCATAAGTTAGGGACAAGTGGAAAATGTTATTTTAAGACAACTAAATTTCAACGGATGAGCAATAAGTTGTCATTTGGCATTTGTGAATAGTAGTTGGGTTATGGGAAGGCAACAGTCCTCACTTCCTTTAGGAGTGCTTATGAATGCCTATCATTCAAACATCTTCCTAGCTCCCAGTTCCCCAAAGGATGCATGGGAAACCGTCCTCTCCGCCCCTAGGAAATGGGGGTGCAGGAGTAAAGCCAGATGGAATAGAGCTGGAGAAGTCTGGTTTGCACTTTGTTCTTTTCACAAACCTTTTTTTTTTTTTGTCTGTAAAGTGAAGCTCATTTTAGATAATCGCTCAAGCTCATGTCTGCTCTAAATGTTTGTGACTTATGAATCCAATGGCCTTAAGTAAGTAGTAAAATCTCAGAATCTTTCTATTGATCTTGAAGTCAAGGGAAAGGGCATTTTATAATATTTAATTATATTATATGATATACTTTATATCATATAATAGACTTAAATCAACAAATTATATTTCTAAACTGTGTAATTATGAAATAACTATTATAGGTTTTGTGATATGTGAATGATAAGCTCCTAATTTTGTCATATTAAATCATCCTTAATTAGCAGTTTAATGTAAATCTTTTTATTAGCTAATTGCTCACAGTTTCATATCCTTATCTATGGAAGGGTTATTGACCTGTTCCCTATTGGAAATGAGCTTCATATATCAGCTTTCTGTAATTATGAGATACGGAATCTATAAGAATATAAGTAGTCTAAAGAAAGTTCAAAAAAGGAACCCAACAAATTCCACTCTTCCCATACGAAAAAGGGTATTTTTCCAAGTGTAATACTCTAGAAATCTTGTGTTATTTTCTTTAAAAGGTGTTGGATTGAAGATTCTGAGGGAGACACTGGCTATAAGCCACGGTGCTCTAACAGTTATTTGGAACATAGAGTTCGTGGTGAATGGATCAGAGAGCACACTACTATATTTTAAGACGCAGTTTATTTTACAGTTTTTTTTGTGTGTGTGTATGTGTGTGTTTGTACAATTGTGAAGGAGTTCTCGGCATTTAGGTAATGAGTCCAACAGCTGGAATTATCATAGACAGCCTTGTCATGTCTATAGTTGTGGATAAACCAGGATCCCCGGGGATGGTGAAACAGCCGCTTACTATACCATGTTGGCTGAGCAAACGCTTCGTGCTTTCTCCAAGGTAACTGGTTATTCAGAAAGAATGTGACTGCGGTATGCAGTATCAACTGAAAGATAAGTTGTGGCAAGGGAATGATCAGGTCAATAAACAGCGATTCAGATACAGGTCCCGAGATGAAAGGTTACAAGGCAAGACTTAAATAGCAACTTTATTCAGCGATCACTCACAGGTCTGTTAAAGAAAACCATTCTATGCAGTATCTAGGATCATAGTTTACTTGTGTACTGAGAGGGGCTGGGCACAGAAGGACAATATCTTTTATTGATTAGCATTTCTTTTTACTTTGATAAGCAGGTCATGTGTGTGAACAATTATGAACCATAAGTCCTCACTGACAAACGAAATTGTGATTTTCATAACTTTTCATCAGTTCTTCCTCCTAGAACCCTAAACCTTCCCTAGTCACAGTTTCACATGCTATCTCAGTTTCCATGTGGGGAAGGCCACAGGCTTTCCTAAATACCTAGGGACTTTTTAAAACATCTAGCTGAACTTTGTATTACTTTAGTAGAAATCCCTATTTTTCTCTTAAGATCTTAAGGATCTACAGTACTTCTTTATCTTTTCTTTTTGGTAGGGAGCCTAGTTTTTTTCTTTTTTAATAAAAGGGCTATAACTTTTGAAATATTATTTTTGTCTGTAAATAATTAATCAAATACCTCTCATTTAGATATTTTTTCCACCTTTGAAAACTGGGAGTCAGCTGCTTTGGCGATCGACTTGGCGCTGACTCAGAGCTGGCTGTCTCCACATCTCTTCTTAATCTTCATGGACACACACAATATGACTTAAACAAACCAACATCCAGCCTTTGTAACTGCAAACATGAGCACAATTCCTGAATCTGCTCATTGTTCTTTCCTTTTGCTATGGCATCTATCTATGTGTATCCAATTCAGAGGCCACAGATTGGGACAGCCCTGTCTCACACAATACACTTCTAGCTAATAACCCCACCCAAGCCTAAATTGATGTATAAAAATAAATCTGGAGTTACACTGCAGAATTTCAACAATCTAACCTTTGTGAAAAGGTAGGTATAATAGTTTATGATGCTAATCTGTCTATTCCAGAGTTGTTTAGAGTTTAATTGATGGCCAAGCGTGTTTGGAGCATCTGTTCTTTCTGTGTGGGCTGGAGGAGGCAGGTGAGATCCCAGAATTACAGGTGAGTCAGATTTAAATATGGCAGGTGAAAGCTCACCAAATATGAACGCACTCCTTCCCTTTCCCCAGTCCCCCTGGTGGGGAGGTTGGAACAATCTGAACAGTTGTGACCAGTGAAATGTGAGCAGAAGTGACACGGGTGTCGTGTTTGTGGTAAGACACCTAAGAGTTGACTTGCCTCCTCCGTGTTTTCCCTCAGAAGTTCCGGATGCCAGAGCTATCAAGTAGAGGAGCGTAATATGAGACAGAGATACATTTTCGTGGGGTTAAGCCACTGAGATTTGGGGTTTGCTAGCGTTACTTACCCTGCCTAATATAGAAGGTGATTGTACTGAGTTAGAAAGTAATTGGAGGAACTCAGGTCATTATTGTCCCACAAGAAATCACAAATCTGACTTGAATCAGAATTAACTGAGAGAGCTTTAAAAATGCACATTTCTGAGACGTATATATCATTTATGAAATAAAAATTTAGGAGTGGGCATGCAAGTCAATATTTTTATAGAGTTTCCCAAATGATTCTATGTTGCTCCCTTTAAGTCTGAACTCTTGCTCCTCAACATCAAAGTCTCTTTGATTACTTTCTGGGGTAGTGAGATGGAAGATTAAAAATGATTGGAAAGAGTCAGAGATTTTAGAGCTAAAACAAGGATCAGAAAGAAAAACAGACCTTAAGGGCCAAATTTGGCCTGCCATGTTTTTCCAAATAAAGTTTTATTGGAATACAGCCACACTGAAGGGTTTACAAATCGTCTACGGCTGCTTTCACTATGAAGGAAGAGTTGAGTAGCTGCTACAGTGACCCTGTGGTCTGCAAGGCCTGAAATATTTACTCACTGGCCCTCACGGAAAAAAAGTCTGTAGGCCGCTGATGCGCATGATTGTCTCTGTGCTTGAAAAAGGCTCGAGTGCTTGGTCTGGCCCTGCCCGTAATCAGAAGACCCAAATTCTCAGCACTCTTGATAAGTATAGAAGGGTCAGGCATGGGAAGTCATTTAACTATTGGATCAGCTGAGCATTCTGTAAGTCCATGCTCTGTGAGACAGTTTAAAGTCAAAGAATTCCCTTCATGTTTTGTAATCTGTTGAACCACCAGAAACAGACAATTGTTTTAATAGACTATAAAGATATTAATGATATTTAGAGGGTAAACACAAGTTTCTAAATATACCTGGAAATTCTTACAGTTTCTTTTGTTACTACAAATAAATATATGAAAGAGGATTAATATTTAATGATAACTGAGCCATACTCCAGTGCACATTTTCTTTAAAGTCCACCTTTCTTCCATGCTCAGTTTATATCGAGTGCTTGGTACAATCCAAAACTTAAAAATGATTTATATTTAAATAGGCATGTGCATTTAAATAGACATATTTAAATATACATGCGTATTTACATATAACTGTTAAAGCTATCGGGCCCAGGAAATTCAAATTTAAAGTGCAGTTGGCTTTTCAAATTTAAAGTGCATTTCTGGCGGTTGGCTATTTTAAACAGCTTCACATTCAGAATTGAGCAGAAGAGCTTTTTAGCATCACCATTGTGGTTTTCCTTTCTTCTCTTTCCATCTTTCGAATAAAATACTACTCTCCAGGAACCTAGTGAATCGCAACAAAGAAAACTGAATTTTGCTTTTTAGTGAACCAAAGGGGAAATTTTGTCTCTTGTTGAAATGATCTCTGTTATTGGTCAGTGAAGAAAAGAGGAATTAGCCTCATGTTTGAATCACAAAAGCATCACCTGGTTATTTTCGAGGACAGAAGAAATTCTGATCTGCTCCACTACAGAGCAAATGCTGAGGTCGAACTGGAATATATAGATAGCTGAAGAACTGTGGGAGCTTTGATGCGTGTGGTTCTTTTACACTTAGAAGGAAAAAGTTATGTTTAAGCTCTGTTCTCTCACTACTTCAATTTATATAGCTTGGAGCTAGAGAAGAAAGAAAAATCAAAGCAAAACATACAATTTCATTATAACTCCTAATGGAAATAATTGGTAACATGTGTACTCAATTTTGTTTATTCACTCTTCTATTCACTTGTCTCTGGTTAATTGAGAGTGGCAGTCTCAATTAAACATCCCCTCGTAGCCTGCAGTGGCTAACTGTGAGCAGGTTAGAAGCCTTCTTTGTCTTTGGAAAGGTCTCTTAACTCTCTAGGGCATGTCTGTTTTGGATTGAAGCCATAACTTGGTATCAGATGATTTAAATTCAAGAAAGCCCTTTAATACTAAGGTTCAAGCAAATGAATTTACACCCCATGTCATGTGTTTAGCAGGTGACTGAGATCATGTGCTCTTTACTCCACTTAGCAGAGAATTATAATGTGTAAGGGTTTTAAATTAGCCCAGACCCAGCCTGGCTAGGGGCAAAAACTGATGTTGTTAACGTACCAGGCTGGAATAAGAAGTATGTTCATTTGCATCATTGCAATGACTTTTGATTGAATTCAGGTAATTTCTTTAAAACAAAACCAAAAACAACCTCATGCTTCTTTTCCTTCTACGTGTAACTCCAAAACTTTATACCCAAACACTCACTGATTTATGCAGTTTTACCAAAGTGCTGAGCTTAAACAATATGTCTCGCAAAATGCTTTGGCCAATGAGTCTATGTAATGATTATGAACATCTATTATGGGCGAGGGCACATGTTATTTTCTGTAAAAACCACTGTAGTATCCCCTGAACAGTTTCTAAGCCTTGTGTGGGTTAGCGGGACAACTGAAAGTTGGAATATGATGGCTGGAGCTTTAGCGACACAATTCTCATGAATAGAAACGGGATTTGTGTGGGCGAGGACCACAGGCCTCTTGGGCAAGCATTTGTCACTAAGGAGCACTTTGCAAACAAGATGCCATTTCCTTTTCCTCTACCTCAGACCCAAATTAAATTTTACGAAAGCCATTCTTTCACTTTGAAAGCATTTAGAGATAAAGATGAACCTTGATAATTGGAAAAATTAGCATAACCCATTTCAGGATGCATATCTGAATTTCTTTTCCATCTTTTTCTGCCTCTTTCCTTTTGACTCACTGTGAGGCCAGTGTTCAGGGAGGTGAGTCACGCTGGTCTGCTTCTAAACCATTAGCCAGCCTCCACACAACTCTTCCATTTTTGATTCAACTTCCTACTCTGTCTCGTTTGCTTCTCTCACACTTCTCTGCTATACACACAGGTAGAATATGAGTGACCCGTTTCCTCAAGAGGTCGGGAGAATTAGAAACAAAAATCATATGACAGTTTTCTGTCTTTATTCTTACTCTTCATTTTTTTTTTTCAGATCTGCAGATAAAAGTAAACACATAAGATCAGTCCATCGGTTGAGTTTTAAGTTTTGTTGTGAATAATAGGGACCCCCCCAAATATCACAGGTTTAAACAAGATATATGTTTGTTTTTCTCTGATATAAAAGTAGAGAGGCTGAAATGATGACTTCTCAGTCATCTGGGTCACAGACTGCTTCCAGCTGTTCATCTCAGCAGGGCTGGTGAACTGGGTACTCTCCTCCGCATGGAAGGAGCACAGCCTTTGCATTCAAGTCCCAGGCAACAGGGCAGAGCAACAGGGAAGGGCGTGTTCCTGCCTTCGAGGACACATCTAAGACATTACACACATCATGTCTGCTCACATCCCATTGATCAGAACTTAATCACACGGCCATACTTAGTTGCAACAGAAGCTGAGAAATATCAGTAGTTTGGGCAGCCATGGACCCAGCTCAATTTTTGGAATTCTAATATAATAAAGCAAAACTAATAAAATTTAGAGACATCCAACAATCTCTACTATGGTCAGTCCATGTGGAAACCCAAAATAGTTATGTGTATTTCCTTCTCACACTTAGAACACACTCACCCCCTTCTCCCAAGGGATTCAGGTCAAAATCCCATAAGCTCAAGTTTCAGTATCTCTGGGTGATGTTGGGTTCATCTCTTTTATGAGATCAGAATGGAGTTCCCTTTAGATCCATAGTCTCCTGGTCTCATCTCACCCAACATGCTTCAATGGAGTAGTATATAATAACTGTAGCAAAAACTCCTGTTTGGAAAGGAGAAAATGAAGACATTCTCAGCCATTAGACTGTAGCACAGCATTAATCCTGTTGGACCAGAACAGGGAAGCAGAAAGGAGGAGACGTCTCGTGCTTAGGGCATCTGGCTGCTCCTGGTTCTGACTCTCCAGGAGGGGCTCTCTTCTGCGTCATCCTCCCAGACCACATCTGAAGCAGACCTTCGACAGTTAGGCCTCTTTCTCAGCCTCCTTCCTGCTGGTGGAGGATTTGGGTTTCAGGGGGCTGCTGTAGAGCTTGAGTGATCACAGGCTTTGTCAGGCCAGACTTGTGGTTTTTTTGGCAATACAATTCCCTTGCAAAATTAATAAGTGATCTATTTGTTTCTGGTTAGTACCCCTTTGAGTAAGCAAAGCCAAAGGACTCATCTACACATGGTTTTTAAAACCAAAGATCATGTCATTTACTTATTGACCACTGTGTTCTGTTGACCCCTCCCTCTGCCTATATTAGTTTGCCAGTGCTGCTGTAACAAAGTTCCACAGAGGGGAGGCTCAAACAATGAAACTTTAGTTCCTCACAATTCTGGCGGCCAGACGTCAAATTTTAAGGCATCCATGGGGTTAATTTTTTCTGAGACTTCTCCTTTTGGCTTGTAAATGGCCATCTTTTCCCTATCTTCCTGTGGCCTTCCCTCTGTGTTATCTGTACCCTAGTCTCCTCTTCTTAAAAAGATACCAGTCCTGTTAAATTAAGGCCTACCTAATGACTTTATCTTAACTTATGTAATTACCCCTTTAAAGACCCTGTCTCTAAATTCAGTCACATTCTGAGCTACCGGGGATTCAGACTTCAACAAAGGAGGTTGGGGGAACAGAGTTTAGCCTGTAGCACTTCCCCTCCTGGTTGTGCAGAAAATGGGCTTGGCAGGGAAGGCAACGCCTGAACCCTTTGCTGCTAGGCTGGCTCCCTTTGCCTGGCAGAAGACTCCCGTGATGGAGGCTGAAGACAGGATTTATCTCTTGATAAGTCTGTAATTTCCATTAAAATGAGTTCAATTTGGGTACAGAAGCAGTTAACTTTTTCATTCTTAAAAGCCTCCAACTTTAATAGGCTTTTCCAATAAATTCGGTTACAAGCCACAGGCAGAACTGTGTTTACTCCCATTTCTGCAACTGGTTAGTTCTAGATGGAGCTAATCTCCTTCATAATTCTTTACTAAAAGGCACAAGAAGCCACATTTTGAATTTTCAGCCATGTGCCCTAAGGCCACAGATTGGATTGGATGACTATTATAAGAGACAGTTTTATCAAATATTGAGCCATATGATAATGTGGGCACCAGCTTGCTGGCCTCTAGCCTCTACATGCTTGTTCCTTGGTATCCCACTTTTAAGGCAGTTCTAAACATTACATGTGTTTGACTATGACTAACAGAGATTCACAATAACAGTGGCTGAACCAACGTAGAAGCTTTCTTTGTCTCTCTCTTTAAAGCAAGAGATGGGCAGCTCAGAGCTGATGTGGCAGGGCCACCCTATGGATGTGTCAGGCCAGGCTTCTTCCAACTTTCTACTTCACTATTCCTTGGGTGCCATTTTTACTGACATGGTCTTAACTGGTGCTCCAGCCATCACATCCAAATTCCAAGGAGCAGAATGAATAAAAAGGAAGAAGGAGCAGAACCTCTTTCTTTAAAGATACATCTCGGAAGTAGTACCTACAAGGTCTGCTCATATTCTATTGACCAGCACTTTGTCGAATGGTTCCTGCTACCTGGGGGTGAGGGGGGAGTCTGGGAAATATGACTATATTGGGAGTTGCTACATTTTAGAAATTCTTGTTATCAGAGAAGGGAAATAGATATTAGAGGACAAGCAGAGTGTCTCCTCTGGCTAGAAAAATTTGCTTCCTCTTAATTTCTATCGCCTGAAACTTTTTCACACTTTTCTCAACTACAGGGCAGCAGTGATTGATGTTCACATGGAAGCCACTAAGGAACAGTAAGAGACTAAATTGGTTCCAAACTCTAAAAATCAAATTGCATACAGGGTTATATTAGGCCACATTTTGTGGTGTTTTAATACCAGCAAAACTGATACGTAATATATGGTAATAACTAACAATAATATTAGTTATGAAGAGCTTGCAATATGGCAGGTATTATGTCAAGCATTTCATGTACTCTTCCCCACTTAGTCTTCACCAGGACTGTGAAAATGGGCTTACTGGCATGATTTCACACACGAGGAAACTAGAGCTTGGAGGGATTAAGTAACTTGCTCAGAGTCACTTTGTTCTTAAGCGATGGAGCTGGCACAGGGGTGCCCGACATTTTGGCATCTCTGGGCCACACTGGAAGAAGAAGAGTTGTCTTGAGCCACACGTTAAATACACAATCACACATTGCAACACATATTCACAAAAAATCTCATAATGTCTTAAGTAAATTTACGATTTTGTGTTGGGCTGCATTCACAGCGATCCTGGGCTGCATGCGGCCTGCTGGCCACAGTTTGGACACCCCCATGAGCTTGATATATCTACAACTGAGTATAGCAAGGGCAGTGGGTCTCAACTGGAGGCAGCTTTGCTCTCTAGGGGACATTTGGCAATGTTGAGGGGTATTTTTGGTTGTTGCAACTGGGAGATTGCCACTCTCATCAAGTGGGTAGATGACAGGGATACTGCCAAATAGCTCAAAATGCACAGGAAGAATCCCCAAAGAAAGAATTATCTGGCCCAAAGTGTCATTGGTATCTGATTGAGAAACCCTGCACTAAGCCTCATTACCTAATATACTTGGTATATGCCTTGCTTCTTACTAAATGATAGCAGATGATTTGCTAATTTCTGGAATTAAGGAACTTCTATTCCTGTTAGGACTAAATTTTTCTTAGTCAGTAGGGATCAGTTCTTCATTTAAAAACTTAGCTGATTTACATTTTTGGGGGGTGGAAACTGAACTTTTTGAAGGTGTGGGAGCAGGGAAATTTATAGAGAGAGAATACAAAGCAACAATTGAAAATTATTTTATACATTGTACTTCTGAATTTTTTAATAGCAAATGAAACTTTCATCTTAATTTAAAAAGAAATGATGTAAAATATTAACCCATTATCTTTCTTTGAGAAAGAAAATTGCTCTGTATAACAGATACATTTGGAACATGAGCCTACACTTGCTGCTATTCTGAGGCTGTTTGGTTGTATGGAGTTTAAAATGCTGTAATTGTGCCCTGGCTGGTGTAGCTCAGTGGATTGAGCGCGGGGTGGGAACCAAGTGGTCCCGGTTCAATTCCCAGTCAGGGCACATGCCTGGGTTGCAGGCCAGGTCCCCGATGAGGGCCATGTGAGAGGAAACCATACATTGCTATTTCTCCCTCTCATTCTCCCTCCCTTCTCCTCTCTCTAAAAATAAATAAATAAAATCTTTAAAATGCTGTAATTGCTTTAACACCAACAAGACAAACTTTCCTTTAAACAGGCATTTACTATGTATTTAAAGTGAACAAACCTTGAGCTAAGGAATCCAGGTAGAGATGACCATGGCTTTTTAACTCGTAAGGAGATTATGGTTTATTGGGGACAAACAGCAAGCACGCCAATAGTCCTTACAGGATGGGATTACTGGAGGCAATGGGGGCTCAGTGACACAGGACAGGTTACAGTAGAGATGGCTGTGGGGTGCCATGGGCTCACAAAGGAGAAGGGTTCCGTCACTGGGAAGGAGGTAAAGACAGTGAAAGCTTCCCAGAGAAGGTGAGATTTTAGTCAATTTTTAAAGTCAGTCAGGATTTGGAAGGCAGGAAGTAAGAGGATGGAGGGGGGAAAGTGCTGGCCACCTGGTATAACTATGGAGTTTTTGCCCTGAAATCTAGCACAGACTCTTAGGCAAGTCTGCCTCCCCTCAAAGAAGGTGGCATCTCTTTGTCTGCACAAAATTTCCTGGGATCTGGCCTCTGGGAATGCATCTGCCTAGAGATTTTTTTTTTTTTTTTAAGAATTAGCACTAATGTTTTCTTACATTTGTGAAGACGCCCTAAGACTGACACAGTAGATACTGAATGCAGCACTTGCAAGGTCATGGAGGAGTGAGAGATCATGGCATAAATTGTGTAGCTGCCAATGGAGCTTGTGGAGTTGCCAGAACGCTGTCACCTGCGCTTCAGGAGGAGCCCTGGTGGCTGTGTGGAGGATGGATGGACTGATGCTGGAGGAGACCAGGCTGGCGTCAGGGGTCCACTGTCATGTCATTCTGAGGCAAATTTAAGTTAGCATAAGTATAATCAAGACCAGTGCCACGGTTAGCTTTAATCCTTTGAAACTAACATTAATGGGGGAGGTCACCTGCTATGAGCATTTTAGTGGCGGGATGTGAATTATATATAATCCAAGTTTGGAAAAAATAGGCTTTATCCAAATTCCCTTTTGACCCAAAGAATCAATGAAATGACACATAAATCTCTAAAGGCTGGAGAGCTCTTTACAAAACAGTTTAGTTCTTCCTTTCCACATTTTAACTAAACAAGATTCTTCTGAATCTGGATTTCCCCCTAATTGCTGGGGAGAATTATCACTCATTACATTTGTGTGTGAAATGGGAACAAAAGTTAATATAATTCTGTGACATTTGTGATGTTGGAATTTTTTAAAAATTCAGTAACTAGCAGTTTCAGAAACCCATGAACTATTAAAAGTAGAAAAGCTCTTAGAAATATCTTTTGACTTCCTAATTTTATAAATGAGAAATTTGAAGTTCAAAGACATATGGGATTTGCCCAAGTCCACAGTTAGTTAGCTTCTGGCTGATCTGGGACCTAAACTGAATTTTTTGGCTCCCTAGTCCATGATTTCCTTCCTCAGAAAATGGAATTTTTTTTTAACTTAAGAATATTCGAAACCAGTAGTGATTGTTTATTTTAATTTCATAGCAAATTTCCCCAATTTCTCTGTTAAGGAGTTCTAGGGATATACTTCCTCTTAGTAATATCGATTTTAAACAAATGATTGGGACTGAGCTGTAGTTTGCTTGTGCTTTGGTGGTTTTCCTTTAATTCTTGAAAGATCTAAAAATTCTTGCGTATTCTGTTGTTCTTGATAGAAAAAAATGGGGAAAATCTATCTCTGTTTTGCAAAGTGTGGAGCTTCTTCCCAGGTACATAGTCAAAGAACCAATTGTTAATAAGAACATTTATGAGATTAGGACAAAGACTTTTAAGTTAATGAATGAGCACTATAATAAAATATCCTGGATTTCCTGCTGGAGTAAAACAAATGTGAAGCTCAGACAATGAAATAAAGTAGCATATTATAGTTTCTCCAGTAGGTTGAGAAGTTTTCCATTAGACTTTGCAAGTGACATCTGGTAAATCCATTCCTGACTACACACAGGAATTAGCATTCTCTGGCAGAAGAGAGGTTTTCTCAGTGAAATGGGGGCGTTGTCACTTCATCTGACCTGGTGTTTCATAAACCACAAACTCCACATCAGAGTGGGGCTCTTTCTTCTTCTGGAGTTCTCCAGGCTGGCTCAGGCTTGTTCAGGGGGCCCTCCCTAGAACTCTTGAATTTTTAAAAGATTGAGGCTAAGTGCTGTCATTGTTCCAACACAGCTCTACTCCAACTCTTTTCTGGGTCAGCACATTCAGATTTTCCCAGATGTAGTTTGGCCTCAGTAAGGCTGGATGACTCAAGTTTCTGTTATATAAACAGGAAGGTTTGTACTTACTGCCTCAATTTATGTCGCTAGGGTCTTTATGGCATTTTACCCATAATTACGACGTGAAGGTTCAGGTTAAACTGTACACTGTCTGTACTTTCCTAAATCTAGATGGGGTCTTCTAATAAACAGTTAAACCACCCAGACAGCATTCCCCCCTTAATTTTATAAAGTGCACAGTATTCCAGGTCCTGCCCCCACACCCATCATCCTTCACTTCCTGAACTTTCACTGGGCACATGGCTTCCTACAATGAGGCTCCCGATCTCCCGTAGCTGGTGTGGCCCTGTAAGTTTTGGTCCATGAGTTGTGATCTGAATTGTGTGTGACTTACAGGTTGTGCACCTGGACCTGTACTTCTCACTGTGTGGGAGTTGCCTAGAAACCAGGGATAGAAGCCATGTATTGAGGATGGCAAACTTCCTTCTGAACTGTTACAGGCAAAAGAAGTAGTTTCTGACTTAAGTTACTGTATTTGGGGTATTTCTGTTGTCAGCTAAACCTTGCCCTGTTAATATGCCTTGCTAGAGTGTTTAACACCATTCCAAATCATTCATGTCTGGATTAAAAAAAGAGGCTGTGGAGGTATTAGTTGCTACTGTAAGAAGTCTTGTGACCGAAAATGAGCTTCCCTGCAAGAGGAGGTCTAATGAGCAGAACCATTGTGAGCACAACTGCTGAATGAGAAACTTTGTAACAGCTCCGCATGCTCATCAGAAGTATGTCCACCTCTCTCCAGTTCCATCTTTGAGGAATTCATTACCTAGAATGAAAACAGGCCATGATGCTGCTTTGTTATGCATTGAGGGGTGAGTCTCTTCCACTTGCAAGCACCTCAGTTGACTGTGCTTTGCGGTGAAATTAGCTTCTGAGAACGGGTACGTCCAGAGGCATGATTCCAGGGAGAAGAGAATCAACATTTGGAGTAATCCACGGTGTGCCAGATACCTAGGCATCTCAAACATCTCACCGCATCTCTGCGACGGCCCTGTGGCATTGATGTTGCCATGCACTGTTTGCAGGAGATAAAACATACTGCTGGAGGGTTTAAGATGCTTGTTCAAAGTTCTAGTAAGAAGAAAAGCTGGGACGTGAAGGCAAGTCGTTGACATTCCAAGGTGTTTGCTTTTTCTGATGGTAGTGGCCGTCCTTGGGAGGGAAGGTGTCCCTTGGTTAGAGACACTGTAACTGCTGTATGAAGCTGCTCCATGCAGGGCAAGGTCTTTAGGCAGGGATAAATTACTCTAAAAGAAATGATTCCTAGATAATTTCCTCCTTGAGTCAAGCATCTTGTTTAAATAAACTTGTTGTTTAAAGAATAAAAAATAAATAAAAATAAATTTGCTCCATATGCAAGGTAGTCAGCAAATAGCGCAGTCTCTTTTGTGTCCGCTTCGGCCCTGGCTCACCGCTGTGATGGCCCTGTTCTGCCTCTCAGACAGCAGCTCACCTCGATGTGCTGGGACCGGGCTAAGTGGGGCCTCGGCATGGCTCCCTCAATAACCCTGCCTTCGGCCAGAGCGGACAGCCTGTGGCAGAAATGCTTCGATTGCTTTGCCCAGTCTTCACTGAATAGAAATTCTTCTTTCTCTACGAAATAAGTCCTTTATGCTCTAATTTGGATGCATACCATGACCATCTTACAGAGTAAGGAAAAAGACCAGAAACATTTATTATTCTCTGAGTGGAAATTTGTTATATTATTCTTTTTTTTTTTCCCTTTGGAATAATAATCCCAGTTCCTTTAACCTGCCCTCATCTGCTTCCTCTTAGACCTTTGTGGGGCTTTTTTGGACTTAACTCTTTAAATTTTGCATTTCTTCTTTGTGGAACCCCAGACTGGGGGAGTAGCAATCGATCATTTCTGTTACTTTCTAGGGGCTGTGCTAAGTGTTACCGTAGTGCGTCATCTTATTTAATTCTCACCACTCTCTTGCGAGCAAAATACTATTATTAGCTCTGTTGTACAATGGAGGAATCATGCAGAGAGAGATTAAGTATCGTACATGTTAAAATATAAGATGAGATAGTTTTCAAACCTACCCCTCAGAAAAGAGGGGGTTACCTTCAGTTCAATCTTTATAAAGTCTCTCAAAGTATGTGGTACTTCTGCAACTTCTAAAGCCACATAAGCCTGAGATGACCTCAGAAATTCTGGTTTCCAAAGCTTATAGAAGTCACCTACAGAATTCCTAAAAAGGGGGGGGGGCGAAGGAATTGAACAGAGATTAACTTATTATTCTTGTGGTCGGTGGGGATGGGTGACTTGATTACACGGGTTGGACGTCATCATAAACAGCTCCTGAAAAGAGGTCTCTCAAAGCAAAATTTCAGTTAGCAAACGAACGCAACAGCACAAACAGTCACCTACAGGACGGATGAGCAAAGCGATCGTTGTAATGTCACGTGAATGGGTAACTGTGGTTTTGGATGAGGTGACAGCATCACACAGCCCATCCTGAAATGAAGATGATGTACCGAGAAGGCATCAGGTGCCACTCCTGCCGAGTGCTGCATATTAAGAATTTGAGCAAAACTCTTTCATGAAATGTGAGAAAAAACTATTTTTGATGTTCCAATGATTTTAATTATTTATATGACCAAATTCATAGACATTTGCTTGTTTTATCTATATTCCTGAAAGTTTATAGAATTCCAGTAGGTAGGGAAAGTTTTCAACCTTTCCCTTGGGAAAGTGGAGCAGTTCCTAATACTCAGGAACAGAAAGTGACTAATCCAAGTTCATGGAACTAAAAGCGGAGTAGCTGGGATTTGTGCCTAGATCTGATTCATGGATCCACAGTGATTTCATGGTATGATGAATTTCTAGAATCCTGGTCCTGAGGACTGTTGTCCACATTTGTGCTCCTTCATTTCCATTATTGAGCAAATTTTAGTGAGGTTAGACTGTATTCAAGGCTCTAAGAAAGTAATTTGCCACAGGTTACATACATGTTTACTACGTACAGTAGAATGAAGGTACCAGTGTGTGTGCAGTAATGAATGTTAAGGTTCTTATCCTCTTTTGCTCTTCTGTTCATTAGCTTATTTTTATGTTTAAAGGGGACATCTTTTTTCCAGATTTTTTTTTTTTTTTGTATCCTCGTTCTACAGAGGGGAAGGAGGCTTTGCACCAGGGAATTCCACTTCCAGAAGTATTCCTGACCTATTATGATGTAAACATTATATAAAGAGTTTTAGATCATATAACCTCTGGGCTCTATCTGTTCATTTGGAGAACAGAGACATTGATGTTTTATACTAATTTCTCCTCCTTTCTGAGCACTTGCCCTCTCCCCGCAACACACACACACGTACGCATGCACAGGAAAGACATTTGGAATGATACTTACACAGTACCCCTCCTGCCTTAGGATGAGTAATTATACATGATGGAAAACACATGAAGGAATCTCGTAAGGACATTAGCTTCCTCCTTTCCCATCTACATATTCCTACCATCCACTCCCATCTCTTTTGTTTAAAGCTAAAAGCAACGGATATAAATTGTGATATGGCTTCTTGGTCTGATGCACCAAATGCCTTATTTTGTTTATTGCCACAGGCTACTGAGGCCTGCCTTTATTCCTTTCTATAGGAAAATGACTTTTTTCTTCCCCCTGCTTGAACTCTACATGAAGAAAGCCAATGGTGGCAGTTACTTGGATGCTCAGACATATGGTCCGCAACTGCTTCACTCTCTTTCAAGGCAATTCTTCCTGACGGGCGCCATTCTTTCCACCATTCATGCCACAGGTGAGGTAATGAAGATGCTTATGTGGCTTCCTGTTAATACTCCCAGGCCCCAGGCTCCTGACAGCGGATGTCTGTTCTCCAGCTGTTTCTCCAACAGGAAGAAGAGATAAAGTAAACAAAGCACGCACAGTAGCCCATGGAAACCACAGGTAACCCACAGCTACAGTAAAAAGCTTCAGGATTGCCAAACTCATCCACCATCAAAGATTCTCTTCGGCGAGAGCAGTTTAAAAATACTTTTGGGGTAGTTGATATTTTCTCTCAAGTCCTTCATATCCATAAGGCAGCTAACTTGTAAAACCAGATTTGGAACAGTGAGTTCTAACTCTCCTGCCTTTTAATGATTATTAAGTGGAATTCTATGGGATGGGAAGGGGGCAATCATGGTATAATCATGACGAATTACTGGTTTGAACTTCAAATTGCATTTAAAATGTATCTGAATAAACAAGCCCTTCAAACTAGGACTCTGTATAAACACTCTTGCTAATATTTTACTGCTTAATATTAGCAAACACTATATTCTCAGACATCTAATGTAATCCAGCCAAGTGATTATGCAGAACACATATTATATAACATATTTTTTACTGATATAGAATATGTGATAATATGCAAGCTTCTTGTGAAATATTTATTGAAAAAGAACCCAGAGCCTTTTTCCTGAGCCAATTCTATAGATATATAAGCTTGAAGTCTAAAGCTATTGATAATTTCTTTCTTCAATATAACCTTGATGACTTAATACCTAAGGCTATAGATACCACATAAGGCCGAAATGCATTGTTAATTCATGACCAAGCCTCTGACTATTATTGTCCATGTCCATGACAATGCATGTCCAAGCAAAGGTCAACTTACCTCTTAGTCATCTGTAAGATCTAAATCTTGAACTTTTGAAATCCTTCCAATGAATTTACAAAGACTCTCTTTTTTTTCCTTTTGAACAAGGTGCGCATTTCAGTGAAAGCAATACACAGTACAGGGCCAAGTATGATTCAGAGTGAAATTGAAATTGGATTAAACAAGCCATGCAAAGTCACAGGGCTGAACGGCCGTAGACACCGTCAGTGAACACTGGTGGTATTAACATGGATTCACAAAGCCAGTCACGCTTATCTGCCTTCTGTGACCATGGAAACACTCATGCACGATTTTAGCATAGTTATTGATTATGTTTAGAATTTATTTCCAACCTTATGGTATTGTTTTTCTTATTATTTCATTTTTCTATTACCATCAACTAATGGAAAATCCAAGTTTGTGGGTTGCATTGTCTGAGAAGTTTTATGGAGGTCATATTTTGATTTAAAGGTAAATGGATGCATAAAAATGCATTTGCATGTCATGGGCTTCAGTTCTGTGAATATTTTGAGATTTCTTTTTCTTTTCTTTTTTTTTGCCAGCCATAATCAAGGCCTACTAAAGCAATCTTAATTTATTAACAAAACCAACAACATGCTCCCTGGGTTAAGAAAGTGATGATTGGGTTAAAGCTGGTCACACCATTTCTGCTGACATCACGATACAGCAGAAAAAGGTCTGAGCTTGGAGTCAGCAGACACAGGGGTGAGTACCGTCTGGGTCCTCAAGCATCACAAACAAGTATTGATCCGGAGTCTGGCCTGTGAGATGTCACTGCTCACTGACTGTGCACCCAGCAGTGTAGGAAATAATGATGAAATATACAATTCCTGCCCTCAGGGAGCACACAGCTTTGCTAAGAACACAGACAGAAAGACTAAGGCTTGCACCACAGTGAGATGAGTGTGAGAGGGAGCTGTTTAGCATGCCTCTCTTTTTCCATTTTACTCCAATTTCTTTTGGGAAAAATTACCTTTCCTCCGTTTTATGAGTGTTAAGTGGGAGGATGTTTTCTCATGACCAGTTCTCACCAGGGAGCTTGGAAGGGAATGACCCTCCTCTCCCACCATAGTGCAGCCGGTCTGGTCGGGCAAGTCGTGGTGCCCAGGGTTGATCAATTAGACCCTCTTCTTGGACTTTGGCATTAGAATGGAGGGAATAGTTTCTCTGATTCTTTTGCTTATGAGACAAATGTGCCCTCTAATTCTTACTTCTAATTCTCTTGGATCTTGTACATTTTTAAGCTTGTTTCTCCAGCTATTGTTAAGGCTCTAATAGACTTTTTTATTAGTGTTACTTTGAGCCAGTTTCTAGCACTTGCATCAGGAGTCATGAAACAGTGCCATTGTCTAGAGTGAGGGCAAAAGGAGCAGTAGCTTTGATCAAATGGCAGCTTGGAGGAGGTAACACCCGAGCTAAGTGTTTCCTAAGTAAGGAAGTGGGAGCAGCATTACAGGTACAGGGCACAGCATCTGCAAAGGCTCGCAGATTAGAGCAGCTGGGGGCAGGTGCTACTCGGAGGAAATGCAAGTAGATTTAGTGGCTGCTGTGTAACGTGTATGTTGCACATGTGTGAGTGAGACAGACCACATGTTGAGAGCTGAGGCCCGATACCCCTGTAAGGGATGTTTGAAAATCAGCTCTTTCCTCTATTAGAATGAATTACGCCTTAATCACTGCGATAGTATCTAACGAAAGGGTTGGCTTAGAGAAGGGGTTTGTAAACAGTCAGTGAAGAAACGTGACAGTTGAATTCAGTTCCTTTGAAATACTTTCTCTAAAATTTTAGAGTCAGAAGGACTTAGGCTATGTATGCCCTGGGTATTGCAAATCTAAGCGCCATCTGGTGATTGTCCCTAAAAACTATGATTTCCATCCCTGCATTTAGGTAGTATTACATGTGGAGCATCCAGACAGTGGAGAGCATTCCCAATGTTTCTGTACCTCGGGAGAGGGAAAGACCAAGGTGTCATTTCTATTGGATTCTTCCATGTTTAGCCAGGAAAGTCCCTCTTTATTTAACCCGTCTTCTCTGCTGCAGCTGACCTCATTTCCTGTTTCTCTGGCCTTAGAGGATAGAGACATAATGGGCTCATCATCATCCTTGGTAATAACAGTCCTTCACATTCTTGACAATTGCCTTTAGCTTTTCCTTCCAGTTCTCTTAGTCTGTTTCCCAGCCTTTAATCATCTCTGTGGGTCTCTTCCCAACTATGTCCAAGTGCCTCTTAAGGCACTTTTCAGTTTCAAAACAAACACCAAAGTTTCCAGTCTTGTTCAAACAGGCAAAATAAGATGACTTTCTAAGAAAATATATAAAAGAAAAGATATTTCAGGTGTTCCTGGAATATAAAATGATACTCCTAGGAATTAATGTAGAAAGAACTCTTTGAATATTTGCCTTTTCAAGCTGATGTCATTTTAGTTCAGATTCTTGTCAAAAGATTCCCCAAAAGCATTGGGAAAGGTCAATATAATAAATGTTTATAGAGCACCTACTATGTACCAGGCATTTTGTGTGGCACCAAGCAGCCAAAAGTACATGAGACATGGTTCCCCTATCAGAAAGCTCATGTATAGTAGTGGAGGCAGATGCAAACAAATGAAGGCCCATTCAGTGGGATGGATTATAATAGCACGCATAAGAGAATGAGGGTGAGCGGGCCAGAAAGAAGGACGTTGGTATCTCCAGCTGGTGAGGTAAGGCACGAGCAGAGTCTTGAAAGAGGACTCAGAGCTTTCCAGGTTTGGAAGGCAGGTAAGGAAGGATTTTTCTTTTCCAGGCAGAGAGAACTGCACGGTAAGAGGTATAAAGACATAAAGCGGCACGTGTTTGGTAGCATAGAACATAGCGAACCTGTGGCAAAAGATGAGGATGGGGAGGGCGAGATCACAGAGGGCTTCACCTGGTACTCAGAGGATTTGGATGGATGCGGCACTGGGGCCATGGAGTGCTCGTGCGTGATGTAGCAATTTAGAAAGGGCTGCTGTCCGGAATAATCACTCTGCTGAGAAGCGTGGAAGGGAATGGGGCTAAAGTGAGCTTGGCCTGCAAGCAGATACAAGAGTTAAGAGATGGCTGCAATAAATAAATAAGAAATGATGTGGGCTTTGGTGGGCTGTGGCTAAGAGATGACAATAAAACTAGTCAGTTTTGAGGAATTTCCATGAAAGCTGGGAATGAGCAAATGAGATAGATGCTATAGGACATGGTGGATAAGGTAATTGTCAAACAACTCTTTCATTTCAGTTTGAAGTTCCAGAGGCCAGCTCCACCAAACTTCAGGTCACAAAATTGAAAAACTAAGTTGTTGTCTTCTAGAGCCAACGAGAAGAATGTTACAGAATTAGCGTCAGTTTTGGTACAATAGAATCAGAGAAGGATTTCTGAAGAAAATCAGACAATTCAGCAAATGACTAATACATCATCTAGTATGTCTCACAAGGGGAAAAATACTGCATTTAGTAATCCATGTGATTTATGTACTTAGGATCTGTATAAGATACAGGATGCAAGATAAACATAGAGAGCATGTGCTTCAGATGCAATCGGACCGCGGACTTTACTTATCTACTGAGAGAGAACAACGGGTGACAGCGTGGTAACTGTATAGCTGCTGTGATTACAAAGTGTGTTGGCCTGTTGTCAGGTTGTGGCTACTGTGAAAAAAGCCCCCATTTCTACTTTTTCCCTCCTGGGGCCGTGGGAATGGGGGGGATGGGGGGATGGGTTCGGTTAAGTGCTGAAGGCAGGTCAGGGTGACTGAGTGTGGAGCGGATGAGCATGTGTGTGTGCGAGGGGATTTGGTTAGGAAAGGGAGAGGGATGGATGTGGAGGAAGCAAACCGATGAAAAGAGGGGCAATCCTGGAACGTGGCAGTGGCCTGGAAGCAAAGGAACCTCAAGGACACTGTGGAGTCTTGAGGTTCAGGGGAGTTGGGAAAATGAGGGCAAGCCAATGAACTTTCTTCAGGGGTAAGTTCCAAAACTTCATTTGGAAGTTTCATTGTGGACAAAGCCAAGGGAGGGGAGGCTTGAGGGTGGGTTGGGGAGGGGAGAGTGCTGGGGGAAAATGGAGACAACTGCATTTGAAAAATAAGAAAAAAATGGAAAAAAATAAAAATAAAAACTTTAAAAACAAATAAATAAAAAAGAAAGTTTTCATTGTCAGTTCAGTTTTAGAATGCTTAGTATTGACACTTGAATGTTTTTCTTAGAAATCTTTATGTTTCAAAGGGACAAAATTCAATTATTACTTTTCTTCACTGACCGCTTACAAACCCCACCTCTAGGCTAACCCCTTTGTTAGATATTATCAGTTAGGAAAGAGGAATTCTTAGGATTCCGTTAGGAGTGCTGGCTTAATCTCTGTGGTTACTTTCTTTGATTCTGTAATCTAGTAATAGTAATAACACCGACAGCAATAGCTAGAAGCCTGTGCTTTACATATATTACCATTCATTCTTACAACAATGCTGTAAGCTAGGTATTATTGTAGAGATAAGGAATCTGCAGCCTGGGAGGCTAATAATGTGCCCACAGCTTCATTGCTAGTCAGGGGTGGAGCCAGCATTCAGAACCCTGTCTGTGCGACTGGAAAGACGCGTCGCTCTCCTCCCTTCCTCTTTCCTCCCAGCCTACCACAGCAGGGAGTGAACGGCTTGATCTATAGACACAGTTTACAGCTTTGTCAGAGTTAGCGAAACGGTGTCCGCGGCCTGCTTGGGGATCCTGGCCAGCAACGCAGCAATGTTTTTCTGATTTTGCCTGGGCTGGCAAGGGATCCCTCTCAGGATTCTGACTGAAGCAGACAGAGGCAACATGAAGTGCCTGAATCATACCGCTGGCGGGCCTTGAGTTCTGAGGCCAGCATTCCTGTGATTGTTCTCCCAGGTTTCAACTCATGCTCCTGCCAAATTGCAGACCTGGTGTCTATGCAAGATAGAAAGGTGACTATTGGACAATTGGAGGCTATCGGGCAGCTGTAGACTAGCCTGTCTGGTGAAGGGCACTTGAGGGCATGTGGACTGGACTCCTTTTCTTTAAGTGCACTCCCTGGATGGACACCTGGTGCCCATTTCATTCGATTATACACCACGTGATGTTCCTAACAGGAGAAAATGAGGCTGTGCAGAGCTTAGGTGTTACTACTGGCAGAAGTTAAAAAATGGATTATATGGGCTTTTCTCGACTCAGAGGATGATCTTGGATTATAAAGTCATTTAATAGATAGTTTTTGGGCACTCATTATATTTTAAGCACAATTTTAGGTACTCTGGCTATGTCATTGATTAAAGTAGACAAAAAATTATTGCCTTCAACAAATTTATATTCTAACAGATAAATTCTAACTGATTACTCTTCTAGGGACATGTTCTCAAAATCAACTCAGCTCATTTGCTGAGCATTGAAAAAGTGAAAAGCACTAGGTTTTAGAGGTGAATCAGAAGTTAGACAGGTCACAGTCCTATCCTTAGAACAAGGGAAGGGTGCCTATGAGCACAGTAAGAAGCAGAATATGATAAACTGCATTATATAGATATTAAGAAAGTGAAGTAAGAATTCAAAAGCAGAACACATATTTGGATATCAGAATTAGACCTCATGGAAGGGGTGGCCTTGGAGCTATTTTCCAAAGGATAAGGTAGAATTTTAATGGGTGGACATTAATGGAAAAGTCATATCAATTGGAAAGGCAAACATGGTGAAAACATGGATGTGTTTGGGGAAGACCAAAAGGGCAGTTTGGGAGATGAAAGCTAGGAATGTAGCTTGGGTGATATTGTGGAAGGCAAATAAGTAGCTTAGCTGGGCCTTTTGTGTGTGTGTATGTGTGTGTAGAAAAAGGGAAGTTAGAAGTTTATGCGTACAGAAAAGAAATGATTGGAACACTTTTTTGGGGGAAAAGCCATTAATCCTTTGAACAATTATGTACTTTAATTTACATTATTTTATATACTGCTGAAATAAATAATCATTTTATAGAGCAAATTAAAGAATAGAAGGTTTGGGAAAATTACTTAAGATTACACAGCTAGAAAGACATGAAACTAGGATTTGAATACACATCTATCTGGTTGTGAAATTTTCTTTTCCCAGTAATAGTAGTTGCAATAGGCCAGGTGAGATTAAACAAGGGTGGAGGTAATGAGGCTAAAAGAAAGAGTCAGTTGTTAAGAAAGGTGAATGGGAGTAATATGTTGGAAATGGGCCTTAGGGAACAGCTCAGTGGAATTTAAGAACGGATGGAAGGGAGAGAGAGATAAAAGAGAGGGACAAGTGCATGCTAATTGAGGTTTTAACCTAGTAGAACAGTGGCACCATTAGTAGAAGCTGGGAAGTAGATGGAAGAACTGGTTTTGTAGAGGAAGAGAATGAATTTGTGTTTGAACATATTGCTTTGTAGTGTTGGAGGGACATCCAGATATCTGGCTAGAAGAATCCAATGTTGGTCTCAGATCTTGGTCAAAATATTGGGAACAATCCACATAGAAATGATTGTTCAGTTGGATAATATCACTGGGGGAAGAAATAATTGGACAAGAGTAAAGAGCCAAGCCAAGATTAGAAACTGAGTTTCAGAGTGAAAAGAGCAAACAAAGGATTCAATTCTTATTTTTGAAAAAATGATCACAGTAAGGGAAACAAGTAAAGAGAAAACAAGTGTTTAATTAGCACCTGATGTTCAAGAGCCTTTAGGATGTGGATTCTTAAATGCTCCATGGTGACTGCTAGGTTCCCTCATATGTTTGTTTGGATAATTTTTGTATTAGTTGCATAAGTGACCTTGAATGGCTTCTTGGCATCACAATGGTGTTGTGTGTTGATGCCTCAGTCCCTCCTATTATGAGACTCGGGGTGTTCCTGAATATGCACTAGTGACTCAAACATAGGCATTCGTTTGAGAATGTTTGAGCAATATCTTTGAAAGCCCTGCTTTTAGTGGTTGTTGGCCTGTAGGGAATGACCTTGTGGGTGTTTCCCAAACTCTATTCCCATCTAATTCCTGGAAAAGAACATAGTGATGACGGTGGAGGATGGGAGAGGGCTGAGTGGAAAGGTATTTTGGAATAAGCCCTGGCCAAGGCTTTAATCACACTGTATGCTGGGATCTGGAATCTTTGTCTGTCTTTTGGTAAAGAGCTGCAAAACCAGTGCAATCCACACTTAAGAGCTCATGAAGAAATGCAAATTAAAGCAAGTGATTCAGAGATGACAAGTACCATGAAAAACAGGAAATGAGGAAGCAACACTGTAATCAATCCTTAAAAATGGTAAGTAAATCCTCCTCTTGCTGTGAAGAAGCATGATATCCCTTCTTGGATCCAACGTTCTTGAATGTATCAAGTGCTGGTTCATGATGTTTCACTTGCCTGAAGCCTGCATTTATTTTTTCCTCTACATTCTTGTATTCTTTCCTGAATTCACTTGTTCATGGGATTTGTTTTGTTCCCTGCTCAATTACCAGACCCCAGGGTGGAGCTTGGCACACAGTAGGCATTTAATATACATATGCTGAGTCCATCAGTCCATCGGTCTATTTCCCCGTCAATTCATTCATTCACGCTATCATCAGATATCTATTGAACATTCATTGTGCACCAGATCCTGTACTAGTTCTTGGGGATAAAAGATGAATCAGAAGTTGTCCGTTTCCTAATGAAGCTCATAACTTAGTGGCACAATGGTGACATAAACAGAGTTACAATGCGACTGGACACGCACAATAACAGCCTGTTGTGCACTTGACAGAGGCTGTAGTGGGGAGGATGGAGCGGAGGAGGGGCCGGGAGGTCAGAGGAAGGCTTCTAGAAGAAGGAAGCCTCCCTTCCTGTACTTCAAAGATTTCCTGGTATTGATTATTATTATTATTATTTTTGCTCTGTCTTATCTTAAACCTCTTCCTTTCTACTGTGCTTTTCCCACCAACCTTTAAGTCTGTTTAAGCCTCTACCATCTTCAGGAATACAACTGTCCCTCCCGGGCCTTGCATCTCTCTGGTTACTTCCCTCGGCTGCATTTTTCTTACTCCTTCTCTCTTGCCTTTCACTCCCAAGTCCACTGAAATCTGGCCCTCGTCTACATTTCTTTCACCAATTTCCCTCAATAAAGGCCACAGATGGCACCTTGCTTGATAAATCTGATGGAGGCTTTGCGGAACATATCTGTTAGTCTTCTTGGTTACATTGGCCACTGTTGACCCCTCCCTCACGATAAACCCTCTGCTTTTGACTTCTCTGACTCCCCTCCTCTCCTGGTTTTCTCTCTACTTTTCTGACTGCCCTTCTCTCTCTGCTGCAGACCCTCCTACTGAGCATCATGCAAAGGCTGGTGAATGTTGGAATTGCCTGAGGACCTTTTCTATCTCTGTATTTTCTTCCAGAGAAAATTAACCCACTCTTATAATTCTGATACTATTTTTGTCTTGATAATTTCCACATAATTTTCTCTAGCCAGGATCGATTTTATGAACAATAGACATTCCTTTCTTCACATTCATCTACTCAGTAAATATTTACTGGTGCGACCTGTGTCAACACTGCTATATATAGAGAGATAATCAAACAGAAAAAGTCCTTGCCTTTGTACTTATATTTTATGAAAAAAGAATAACGCTCACACACATTCTATCAAAAAGTGCTACAGAGACAGATAAAACAAACTAGGGAGTGCTGGAGTGTGGGTGGGAGATTTTTCTGTTTATATATCCCCTCTAATCAGATGATATTTAAATAGAGACCTAAATGAAAAGAGGGCAGGGGTGAGCCAGCAAATATCTGGAGCCAGGGTTCAATTGTCATAGGGAAGAGCGAGTGGGAATAATCATTACCATTACTCTCCATCATCCTTGGCTAGATTGTGTAAGAAATCCCAGCTGAGGAGAATCTTCTAGCCTGGGACCAGAGGGACATAATTGGGGGAATAAGTGACTGGTGCCATTTTATAGTTTCCTTACCATTATACTCAACAAACGGTCTTCTTTTCCTGCTTAATGCTGCTGAATCATACAGGTGGGCTAAGAAGAACTGAAGTAGTCTCTGTAACTTAGTGACTATCCCAGAAGCCATTGGGCAACAGTGATCTTCCCCCACAAAACTGCTCCTCCACCCTTGTTCTCACTGAAAGCGACAGGCACCAGCATCCACCCTGTTGCCCAAGTCAGAAACATGGGCATCACCCTCCTTCAACCCCAATAGCTGATTCTTCACCAAGCTCTTGTAGGTGGCACCTTCTGTTGCCTCTACATAAAACCTGTCCCTGTCGTTGCTGATCTGGATTACTGCCCTGGACTCCCTGCTGGTTTCCTGTCCCTTTGTGAGTCCCTTCTGTAATCTATCATCTGCAGGCCGGCTGCGGAGATGTCTTTAAACAGAAATCTAAGCTTCAATTTTAGTGGCTCTTTATTACCCCAGGGAAAGATCCTATACTGCCTTGAGCATTCCATACTCCACACAGACTAAGCTATTTTCGGTCCTTCAAAGCAACCATGTGCTAACACATGTGTGTTTGTATGTCATCACGATACTCCTTTTGTATGGAGCCTCCTCCCTTCTCACACTCTCATTTACCAGGCTAATTCCTGCTCATACTTTGAGGCTTAACTTGGATGTCACTTCCTCCAGAAAACTTCTGACTTTGGCTAAGTGCGCCAATCATTTCACTTACCAATGGATTTTAATCATTTGTTTAATTGCCTATCTCCCAACCACAGCATTTGCTCTATGAAAGCAGGGGCTGTGTGAGTCTATTTTTATCACAACAGTTTAGTCTCTGTCACGGAATTGATATTCAAAGTTATTTATTGTATGAATGAATGAATAAATGAAGTGACATGAGCAAAACTGAAGGGTGAATAGGACTTATCTAGACAAAGAGGTAGTGAAAATGCAGAAGGGGTTTGGGCTGTGAGCACAGCTGAATAAAGACACAGGGGAGAAACATCACGGTGAATCAAGGGAACAACAATCAGTGTGATGTTTGGGGTCATGAAGCATGAATTATGGAATTAGCCAGAGGCTTGAGAGTTAGAGCTGAGAGATCAGCCAAAACATGGAAGGTTTGTGGGTCAGATTAAGAATTTTTTTTTTCTTTTACTTTGACTCTACATCACCGGGGACGATACAGATTTTTACTTCTAGCAGTCAGAGAACAGGAAGACTAGCAGAGCTGAAGATGTGATCAGTCTGCCAGTTGTCCCAGGTCCTTTGTGAACTGCTATAATTCCTTCTAAGAAATGAACACAAGATAAAAAATGACATCCACAAAACAGCGGTCTGGAGATGGAATTGTGGCTCTTTCCAGTTTTCCTCATGATGTTATAAACAGTTGAATTTTCTTTTCATCTATTTATTTTTAAATTTTATTTTTAATTATAGTTGACAGTCAATATTATTTTTTCAAAATCCTTACCCAAGGATACTTTATTATTGATTCTAAAGAGAGAGGAGGGGGAGAGAGAGACAGAGAGAGAGAGAAAGAGAGAGAGAAACATCCATCTGTTGCCTCCTGTATGTGGCCTGACCAGGGATTATGCACAACCTAGGCACGTGCCCTGACCAGGAATTGAACCCGCAACACTTTGGAGCATGCTCCAAGCAGCTGAACCACCTGGCCAGGGCTCAATATTCTTTTATCAGGGGTACAGTATAGGGTTAGACAATCATACAGTTTACAAAATGATCCCTCTGATGTTTCAAGTACCCACTTGGCATCAGGTTAAGAAATTTAAACTTAATCTTGTAGGTAGTGAGGAGCTTACCAGGTTTGGTTTTAGATATTTAATGCAGGCAGCTCCACGAAGGTTGAATTTGACGTAGGAAGAGAGGAGACCAGAAAGAGTGGTTGGGAGGTTCTGACTTAAAATATGACACAGTTTTTCATCCTAACTCCTAGTATTAAAATTTTATGGCAGTAGAATTCTAAGATGGCCCATGATCTCTGTTCCCTGGTGCTACTTTGTGATTATGTTATGTTACATGGCAAAAGGAATTTTTGCAGATGAAAGTAAGGTTACTCATTAGTTTACCTTAAAACAGGGAGATCATCTGGGTTGGGCTAACCTGGTCACATGACCGCTTTAGAAGCAGAGTTTTCACTGCCTGGTTGCAGGAGCCGGAGAGAAATGAAGCATTAGAGGGATTCAGCTTGAAGGAAATGCTCTGTTGTTGACTTTAAAGATAGAGGATTTTCAAGGGAAGGAACTGAGACTGACCTCTAAGAGCTAAGAGAGACCTCTTGTTGAGAGCCAGCAAGGAAACAGGTTCTCAGTGCTACTACAAGGAAATGAAAGCAGCCAACAATCACATGAGTACGGAAGCGAATGATCCCTTAGAGCCTTTAGACAAGAACTCAGCTGGGCCCCCACCTTGATTACAGCCTGGCGATACCTGGAGAAGAGGAATCGACCATGCTGTGCTGGACTTCTGACTGCATAGCTGTGAGCTAATAAATGGGTGTTGTCTTAAGTAGTTAAGTTTGTTGAATTTTGTTATGTAGCAATAGAAAACCAATCCAAGATACTGTCAGTTGTTCATGGAAGAGTTTTGGTCATATCTTCTTTTGCTCTAAAAGTAATTGAAAAACTGAATTGTAACAAAAGCATTGTTAACACTGGGACCTCACAGACTGCCAAACACCGCCCTGGATACTTGCCAATTGATACCTCGTTGAATGCCCTCACCTGTCTCGTGTGAGCGGCACCGTTGGCTATTCCCATTTCACAGATGAGAGAACTGACGCTCAGAGAAGCTAAGTAACCTGTCCAAAGTCACTGAACTAGCAATTGGAAGAGCTGGAACTTGACCTCAGGCTACCTTATTTCAGTCTAAAGATAAATTTATCAGAAGGTTTAGCAATCCCATCAGTACTAATGGGACTCTGACATTTAGATCCCACTTTCTCCGAGAACGGTTTGAAGTGCAGATAATAAACTCTAGGACTGCCCAGTGGAAAAAAAAATTAGGTTCACTTTGTGTATTCTTTCTGTTTGAGATAGTTTAGGGAGTCCTATTGGACATGATTTCGATTTACTCTCATCCGTGTTTTGTAATTAGACAAGAAGGAAGAAGAAAAGGAAAAGTGGTTGAAGAGAAATGGTTAGAACTAATGAAAAAAGTGGGTTTGATGTGGGTTTAAAGTAGGTTTGGTCCCAGATGTATCCAATTTAGCAATTGCCTGTTTCATGTCCAGTCAAGCATGGGCAGGTGACCTTTTTTCATGCGTTACAGAAAGCTTGAGGCTGTCTGCCTTGTGCCAAGAAAAAAGAAGCAACCAAATATTTTGATATTTCCTGCCTATAAACTGCTCCCTGTTTTATGACTTCAAATGCACGAGATTGGAAAGGAGGTGTGAAAGGCTCCTGGGCCATTAATAAAATGCTGCAGCTGTTCCAGGATTGTAATGCTACGTGTTTTTCAAAGGCAGGATTTCGGTCTGAGCACCTCGGTCCGCAGGCTGTTGATTTATCGTGGTCCTGAAACTGATACAGAAGCACGAGGCAAACACTCACAGTGCTTCCGGAATGTATTTGGGCAGAATACAGACAATGAATTCTTTTCCTCGGGGAAAACATAAAGGAGTAAAGGGAAGAAATATGAGAGTAGCAGTTCAGAAGTTATGGGGCAAAGGAGAGCCAGCCCACAAAAAAGCGGATCTTTTCCTAGAGTCAGTGACAAATTTCTTGTGGTTTGTTTGTGAGATTTTTGTTCTTGGTAAACAGTAGGGAATTAGTGATTGATTTGAGTTTTTGAGGGCTTAAAATAGAGACATGACCTAAAGTTAAAAGGAAAAAATCAAGATGTGGTTTTATCTTTTCTTACAATCAACGGAAAGGAACCAAAGTGCCATTTCACAAAGGTCTTAAAGTTTATGTTTGAAAAATGTCCACTTTTCCTTTCCAGGGGCGGTGTGTAACAAAAGTCAACGAAGGAGGATGCTGGAGCTTCAGTTCCACCCGGCAAACCTTTGCTGAGTGCTGCTGCATGCGGGTTGCTGCTTGGTGCCTGGAGATGCAGGTAAAGCCACAGCCCTGGCCTTCTGTCTTAGGCACGCAATTTAGCCTTCTGTAGGCACGTGTTGGAATCTTTTTCAATTTGGTAGAAAGATGTTTTCTTAAATTTCAGTCATCCCATGCCACTTTTTAAATTTCGGCTGTGAACAGTTTATTTATTACCTCTATCCATCTATTTAAGTAATTTAGCCCACAATTAAATAAATTCAGCCTCAGCTTAAGCAATAATACCTGTGAAGTCACAGGTCTGGTGTGCTAGTTCAACTTTTTCTTTTCTTTTTTCTTTTTTTTTTTAATTGTTGTTCAAGTACAGTTGTCTCTATCCCCGCCCCCACCACCACTCCCCCCACCCCAGCCATCCCCACTTCCTTTTCAAAGGCACCTTCAAATAAATAAAGCTTTACATTATCCTATCGGAAACCCTTAGGTCCAGGAGCATTTGAAAATTTAGAATATTTTTAGATTTTACAAAGCTAATACTGTAAGAAGCATGTTCTCTATGTTATGTAATACCACTATGAGGGTGTGGGTAACATCCTATAATCAAACAAACATTCCACAGTGAGGCATATAAATATTTGCACTGGGTAGAATGTGGAATAAATGAAGGCATTGGACAACTTCCCATCAGTTCAGGTCAGTTTGAAACTCATTTTCATAGCTTTCTGGACTTTATAACTGCAGATAAGGAGCCGTGGATCTGGAAGTACTATTAAAAAATGTCTGTGACCACAAAAAACAGAGTTGTCAGTAATGTTCAACGCATGAATTACGTAACTGTTCTTTCAGATATTTAGGTGGGCTAAACCTTTAAAAAAACTTTTTTTATTGGAGTATAAATGTACATTGAATGAGAACTTAAAGAACACTGATCTTAATCACACAGCCCAGTGTGACTGATATATCTGTATGTATCCGTAAAACCACCATCAAGATTGACTGCAGAACACTTCGGGCACCTGGGAGCTTCCTGCTGTCACTTCCCAGTCAATACTCCTCCCTGCTCCCACGCCATGATAAGCACTGTTTTGAGTTCTACATGTGAGTTGATGTAAATGGAATCATGTAATATATTGAAATATATTCTTTTGTCTATGGTTTCTTTCACTTAGTAAAATGTGTGGGAGATTCCTCCATGTTATTGTTTTATCAATAGTTTACTCTTTTTCTTTTTAAATCCTCACCTGTGGGTATGTTTATTGATTTGAGGGAGGGAGGAAAGGGGAGATGGGGGGAAGAGAGAGAGAGAGAGAGAGAGAAAGATTGATCGATCGGTTGCCTCCCATATACACCCAGCCCGGGGATCGAACCTGCAAAATTTTGGTGCACAGGATGACGCTCCAACCAGCTAAACCACCTGGCCTGGGCAATAGTTCGCTCCTTTTTATTGTTGTTTACTATTTCTGTGTTAAATTTATAACCTCTTAGAATGTCACATGTAAATAAATTAACACTTTTGGGATTGAAGTGTTATCTTTCTCATTCTCTTAAAAAGACAATCACACACAGCAAACCTTTACCAGGAATTTTAAAAGCAGCTGGCATTTTTAGTGCACCAAGATGCTTTCAGCTGATTGAGAAATCACAACTCATATTGTGGTGCTATGGATGAACAGCAGTTAGAGTCGTTTCCCATGTTGCTTTTGCCACTTGGGTGAGAGGATGCGAAGCTGCTAGCTTCATCAAATAAAATAAACTTACTTAACTTTTGGGTAGTGAGAAACTTCAGAAAAAAAACCCGAGAGCCTGTGATGTCTTAAAGCTAGATTATGATAAGACATGACTCTATAACCTGAATTTTATGCTAAAGTTGGGATGGTGCTTTTTGCTCAAGCTAGCTGTTTGTGGAGTGGTACGAGCAGGGGAGAGTGGGGAGAAATCATGGGCAGTTTTTTTCTTTTTACTTCCTCTGGAGTTCCTCTACAGCTTGGCTTCATTTAAAACATTTGAGTTGGTGTGAATTACTGGAACATGAGAAGCACTTGTTCTCAAAATACAAAAACACATTGCAGAAGTGAATAGGAAGAATTGTTAGACTTTTGCCACTTTAGAATGACATAGAGAATTGAGAGCTGAATGACCCAAGGCGAGTTGGAAACTAGTTTGCTCGCGTTCTCTTAAAGGGTTGCACTGTGTTCTTGACCAAAACACCAAGCACTGGCTGTAAAAATGCTCATTAATTTAAAAAGATATATCAGAGGGGCTATAAAACACTCTGAGGTCTTCAGTATACATTTTATTCACATTACCCCGTGAGAGGCGAAATAGCAAAATAACATGTGAGTTTTGGGATCAGAGTTTTGGGTTTAAAGTCCTATCTCTGATACCACTTCACACCTGTCAAAATGATTATCACCAATAAATCCACGAACATCAAGAGTTTTTGAGAATGTGGAGAAAAGTGAACTCTTATGCACTGTTGGTGAGAATGCAGATTGGTGAAGCCACTGTGGATAACAGTATGGAGTTTCCTCAAAAAATTAAAACTAGAACTGCTTTATGATCCAGAAATTCCACTTTTGGGTATATATCTGAAGAAACCCAAAACACTAATTCGACAGAATATATGTACCCCTATGTTCATGCAGCGTTATTTACAATAACCAAGATATGGAAGCAACCTAAGTGCCCATCAACAAGATGAGTGGATAAAAAGTTGTGGTACATATATTCAACGGAATATTACTTGGCCATATAAAAGAATGAAATTTTACCTTTTGCAACAGCATGGATGGATCTAGAAGCTATTATGCTAAGTGAAATAAGTTAGTCACAGGAAGATAAATATTTTATGATTTCACTTGTATGTGTAATACAATGCACACAATAAACAAAATCAAAATAGACTCATAGGCATACAGAACAGATTAATGGTTACCAGAGGGGAGGGGGCTTGGGGGACTGGGCAAAAAATGAAGGAATTAAGAAGTACAAATTGGTAGCTACAAAATGGCCATGGGACTGTAGTGTACAGCATAGAAAATACAGTTCATGATATTGTGATAATTACGTGTGGTGCCAGGTAGCTACAGGAAATATCAGGGAGAACACTTTGTAAAGTATACGATTGTCCAACCACTGTGCTGTACACCTGAAACTAATATAAGGTAGTATTTAATATAAACTGTAATTTAAAAAATAAAGTTTAAAGTTCTTTTCAAAAATAAAAGTAAACATTTCATCTCTGTCATTGACTAGCTATGCATTTATAGTTAAGTACATTAAAGTCTCTGATGCTCGATTTTCATTTTGCTTGTGTTTTTTTTTCTTTATAAGCAGTATATAAGTGAACCCTCACAGAAAGGACCATGATGGTGAGTTTTAAAGTAAGAGCTAAAGATGATTCAAGTCTTTCATTTCATAATACGAGAAAGCCCCGCACTCAGAAAACTGGCTGGTACAGCACGTTTCTGTAACATCTTTATTTAGGGGCTAAGGTATGTTGTGAATCATGAACTTCCTCTGGATCGTTTTTTGGCTGGCAGTTGCCAGGGCATTTTTAATAAAAAAAAAAAAGGTCTATCATACTTAGTGGGGATGATTTTCCCGAGAACTCAGCAACCGAGCTAACCATGTGATTGGGTTTCCTGATCATTATTCTTTTGGGGGAATACGAGGGTAGTTCACAGAGAGTTAATTGTCTGAGAGGTGGAGTATGTTTTTCCCCAAAGAGAGAAAGGGGTGGAGGCGAGGAAGCCCAAGTGAGTATTCATTACATGTAATTGAAAGCTAATCATCTCTTCATGGATAACTACTCTCCAGAAAAAAACAAAAAAACAAAAATTAAAACAACTAAACTACTTAAAACCATCCACAAAGCTCACTGGCCAGTTAGGAAAATAATGCTGAAAATATTGCTATGCCTAATTTATTTGATTATACTTTGCTTTATAGACTGCCTGATTATTAGTGTAGGTTCAAATCAAGGATTTATATTTCCCCTGACAAATTACTTTCCTCTGCTCCTTTGCACAAATCTAAGAACATGTATCACAAGGACTATGTATCAAGGCTTCAAATGGACATCATTGGGTTGGAAACAAACTGAGCTTGACCTTGGTCTTTGTCAAGAATTGCTTGACTCCCTTGACTTTGATCTGAAAGAGGCAGGTAACAAAACACCAATGTGATTTTAGGGACAATGCTCAGAGTCGAGGGAGACAGGTCTCCCCCTAAAATTTTCTGTCTGTCTTGACAGCTAAGAAAAACAATCTTTTCCCCCATGCAACAGTGATAAAATTCGAGGTTTTTATAAAAATCCTGAGAAATTTGAGATCTAACAAATTGTTTTCTGATTTGGAAAATAGTTATTCACTTACTCCCCAAGTATGTGATGCCTAATCTTTATTTCAGTCTCTATTTCTCTGTTGTCAAACCACTTTGTGATAAATTCTATAACTATTTATGGATACATTATTCAGGAACTATGCTTGGTGCTTCATGTATAAAGATGAATGTTGCATTCAAGTCCTCTGTTGTTGAATCTTACCTTTCTGAATTTTGCTTCATTAAAGCACTGCATATCTAGCCAAAAAATTATGCTCAAAAACAGGGATCAAGGTTAAGCGATCACATCATTGTCCAAATTTAAAACTACATGGATGACATCTCTTTGGGATGTGCAAATGGCAGAGTTACTTGGTTTTAGTAAAGGCATATTTTCTTTCCCTTTTAAAGACATATAACAGTATTGTTTTTGCTGGTGAAAGAACAAGTTGGGTCCTGGGATTTTCATGACCAAGTTAAGTAACTCAGATCCTTAGTGCTAACAATGAGAGTGAGATTCCCTTTCACGGAAGGGCTGGCCCATTTGAAGTTGATGATTCTAGTCTGGCTGATCCAACAGGTTTTGATTTCTTAAAGCTTTAAGCACTGTGAGTCAGAGGGAGAGGAAGAGAGAGGGAGGAGATGAGCTCACTGCAGAGAGGCTGGCATTAGAGGAGAAGGGAGGGATTGTTTTTGGACTCGAACCAGAGCAAGGAGTGGCTGTTATTGCAGCATGAAAATATGAGTGCTGTGGGGGAGTGGCTGAACTGTTTGTGGAGTCGGCTTCAGGGCCGTAGGGCTAAACTTCCACAGGGAACAAAGTCATTGGTTACCAGTCTAAAAAGGGAGCTGTTTTTGGAATCTTTTCTGCTTTTTGCCTTTCTCTGCCTGGAAACTTGACTTGAGAGGGGGGAGTCTCCGCTCTGGTCTTGACTCACCTACACCACACTTTCCTTCATCTGACTGCTCTCTATGGTGAGATCACTGGTGAACTCATCTGGGTTCAGGAGCCAGAGGAGCAGAGAAGATCTTTAGCATGTGAAGATCTGTCCACGGGTGCCCACGATGCTGGCGCAGGATGTTGAGTTGCCTCTGAGATGGTGCCATTCATCAAAGTGTGCGGATGCTTTTCCTACCACCTCTTACTCCTGATTTCAGTTGGTTGATGGTTCAGATTCTCCTAGAACTAATTTTTTTGCTAGATTTGTTAATCAGATAAAAATATACTGGAATGTGATTTTATTTCTTTATTTCATCCTTAATGGAGGGATTATGAGAAGATCTATACTAATTAAGACCCTTTATGCCCAAGTAAGAAATAAAACCTGAACTTAGGCAAAAGGCAAAGACAAAGGTTATAACTGGGTATCCAGGATCACTGCAAACAGGGATTCAGATACCTTCAGATCTCTCTTCGAACTTTCTTTTTTCTTTTTTAAAAATTTAAAAAAAAATTATTAATTTGAGAGATAAATTGAGAAGAAGAAAAAGAAAAAGAAAAAGAATAAGAATAAGAATAAGAATAAGGAGAAGAGGAAGAGACAGACAGGCTAGTTGCGCTTTCATTGGTTGCTTCTTGCATTTGCCCTGACTGGAGATTGAACCCGAACCCTTGGTATATGGGGACAGTGCTACAACTAAGTGACCTACCAGCCAGGGCCAAGTTTTCATTTCTAATCCTTTCAACTTGTTTCCCCACAGACCTCTTCCACAAGGTCAGCGTGCTCTCAGACTCAGATCCTAAGCCTTGATGTTAGAGAGGGATTGTCCCTTTTCACTAAGTCCCAATAAGTAGGAGCTTAGGGATGGTCCAGTTCAGGTCACAAAAACCTCTTTTACCAGTAGATTTGGTTGTTGTGATGGGTAACTGTCACCTAGACCATGTGGGGGCAGAGGGTTTCCCAAAAGAAGGTGGAAATAGGAGTGGAGGGGGCACTTTTCAAAAAAGATCAAGGTGCTGGGAAATTAAAGAATGTATCCTCATTACAGGACATAAAACTGTCTGTAAGATAGCAAATGAGAAATTTTAGTTGAGCCTTTGTCAGGAAAATGCATAATTTACATAATTAAACATGAATTAACTTGGTGTAAATTTATGACTGGATCTCTTTCACGTTTTAGCCTTTCGGGTGGGAAGAAATGCATAACACTGAATGTTCATTTCATGATGAGTAGAAGAACAAAGGAAAAAGACTTTCTCTCACATTCATGCCTCTCACCAAGTCCCAAAGTAACACATAATTTGGCTGATTTCTTTTGAAATAAAGTACAGATTTCTGATAACTCAGTGCAAGCTTTGGTTTAAATCCAAAGGTATCTAATGCCCAGGAAAGGAGAAACTCTTATCTTCATGGTTCTGGACTTTTTTGAAAACAACTTTACTTCTAGACCTGCCAATCACTTAGGACTTCTGTAAAACTTTTACAAATTTAATCACTTTGTGGGATGCCTAAGACTATATCTACAAATGGGAAACACAGCACTTCAGCTCATTGATTTCTCTAAATGTTTACTATTTGCCATCTGTACAATTTTTATATGTTTTAATAAATAGGTTTTGCCTAAGAAATATTCCCTCATGAGATCCATTAAGGAAAAAACAGATGTTGTCACATCCAGGTTTGTAAGTGGGAGTAAAAGTCCAGGTCAAAGGACAGAGGAAGACCATTCGAAACAAGAAATTGATTATTGGAAATGTCCAGGCTCAAGAGTAAAAGTCATCTTGAGACCATTTGGGAAAGATTTCTGGGCTTGGATAAAAAAGTGGAATGCAGAGCATGCCAGTGTTCATAATGCGCCGGTGCAGCGGCAGCCCCGGGAGCACGGCAGATCCAGGTGAGGTGTGCTCACGTTTCTCACGGTAGACAGCCTGTATGTACCCGAACCTCCACTCAGGCCTGATAGGGGTGCCTGGAGAGATGTGCAGTTGATAAGCACGTGGTGTCACAGAAGGGCAAATTAATCCTAATCCCATTCTGGTAATATAAGGTAAAAAGGGTCTGGTTGCCTGAGACTCCTCAAATTTAGGACAAGTAGTTGGCAAGCTGGGAAGTGTTCCTTAGAGTTCTAGGACCTGTGAGTTTAAAGGGGAAGTATCCATAAAAGTAATGCATATCTTAGATGTGAATTGGCTCTTTGCTAGACACTTGCTTAACTGGTCTACCTTGCATGCGGGCATCAGTTGAGTGTTTCTCATTTAAGTGCCCTTAATAATCCAAAAGAACTTTTAATGAAAAATTATTAATAAAAAAAATTAGCTGAGGAAAATGAAATGTGCACTAAAAGAATAAATATTAACCATTTCTTATCAGTTACCTTGAGCATAGGCACATAGAGTAAATACAAAGAATTACTGGCAGGACCGAAGCATAATCTAGGGGTAATCTTCCTATTGTTCTTCCTAGGACAGGGGTTAAATCATTAGTCAGCTTTGCCTCGAATAATGTCTCTTTTCTGCCTTGGGTATACTTTTCCTTTGAAGACACTAGCTCTGCACTGCTCGACTGCACAGTAAATATGTAACATTTTGCAGTAACTCCTTAGTGTGTCTGCAGTTACTCAGGCTTTAAAGCACATCATTATTCCACTGTCCCTACTAAAAACTCAACAACTACATTTCCAGTGCCATGGCCTTCTCTATTCTGTTCTCAGTCGCTATTACACAAATTTATGTCAGATAAATTGAATTTGTTAGCGCATTATGGGTGAACCTTTGTAAACTGACCCAGCTTCCTCTTCCAGCTTGAATTGCAGTCAGTCATTCCTCTCCACCCACTGAAGGTTCTAGTTGCTCTGGATTACCGCACCTTCACACTTTGAAAGTTTCATATTTACATTCCTGCTCTTCTTAGCTTTGTATTTCTTGTCAGCCTGGTGAGTTCATCTATATCCCTCTAAGCCCAGTTTAATTGTTGCTTTCTCTGTGCAATCTCCCTGATGGTTCCTGATATCCCTCTGGCTAAATTCTGTACAAACCTTAGAACATCACGCTGCATGCTGCTGATAATAATGTAGTGAAATTGAATTTTGGTGCAAAAATTTATTGTGGGAAAAGCACATTTATTTCTTTCTCTCCTCTCCTCCCCTCTCTTCCTCTCCTTTGACCTATATGGCTACCACCATATTTTCTTGGCTACATTACAGTTGCCTCTAACTCATTTTTATTTTTTATTCCACAGCATTTTGTATCTTCCAACATACTATATATCTTACCCTCTTATTTTATTAATTGTTTACTGCTATCTCCTCAGTAAATGTAATATCTCCTAGAATGTCTATCTCCTCCTAGAATATAAGCTTTTGTGGACTAGATATTTGACTGTTTATCTCTAGCACCTGGTGCATAATAAATATTTGTAAGTAAATGAACGAATTTGATTCTTAATGGAATAAAGATCTCTCATGGATCTTGCTTCCCCAGTCACAGGCCCCAGGGGGAGGATTATAAGTCTTTTTGTAATGATGGTGCCTTAAAAAAATTCTTTATTGAGAGAGAGAGAGAGAGAGAGATTTGTCGTACCGCTTATTTATACAATCATTGGCTGATTCTTGCATGTGCTCTGACCAGGGATTGAACCCACAACCTTGGTGTATCTGGAAAATGCTCTAACCAAGTGAACTACTTAGCCAGGGCTGATGGTGCTTTTTTTTTGGCTATCAATCTACCCTAGAACTTCTGAGTGTCCCAGTTGGCATAGTTTCTTCACACCTCTGCTGCTTTTGTTTCACTTTCATGTACAGGATTCCTGGGTGTGGTCAGAGCCCTTGGCTGCAGGCCCAGACTCCCTACATGTTCCTTGCAACCCCAAAGTCCAGCTGTCTCCCTGGAACAGCACTGGGGAGCACACTGGTCCCTACTGCCCCTGACCTGTAGACACCTGCCTCTTTCCAGTGGAAAGTATCAGTGTTCCCCTGTCTCTGCCCCCAAGGACACTCTCTCTCTGAAAAGTCTGTCATCTTCATTTCAGTGAACTGAGGCTTTTCCAAAAAGCAGGAAGCAAATTTATCTTCAAGAAGCTTCTTTCTTTTTCTTTTTTTCCCGAAGAAAACTTTGGAATGAGAGAACTATGGAAGCCCTGACAGAGCAGGGACCTGTCATCCCACCGTTCACACACAGAACTGCAGTTTTAATTTTGCTTCTCTTTGCCAATCACTGGGTATTAGCACTGGGACAATCCTCATGTGCCTGGAGGAAATCCTACTTTTTTACTGGTGGATTATGCCTTTAATACATATTTGAATTTAATTTAGGAGTTTTGCATTCATGCTTATTGTCAGTAGCGGAAGTAGCTTGTTTGTCTGTGTGTGCACATGTGGTTTGTGTGGTTTAATTTATTCTTTATTTTTTTAGAGAGAGGGGAAGGGGAAAGCAAGAAAGAGAGAGAGAGATTCATCGGTTGCCTCCCATACTTGCCCTGAGCAGAGATGGAACCCGCGACCTAGGTATGCGCCCTCACAGGAAATGGGACCCGCATCCTTTTGGTGTGCGGGATGGTGTCCAGCCAACTGAGCCACCCAGCCAAGATGCATTTCACTGATATTTTAAAATCGAAAACATTGAGTGGCACATAAAATTATTTCTAGAGAATGATCTCTTTTGGTGTCTTCCAGTGGTGTTGCTTTTTCTTATTTCTGTATTAATTTTTACACTTAAACTTGTTTTTTTCTTTATTCATCTTGTAATAGAGAAGTCTTTCTTTTTGACCCAGTGTTTGTGATCAGATAGGGTTATTGGATGGTCTTCTGCTTTCCTCACTGACACTTCTGGTGCTAGATGAATTCTCTCCTCAGATCTAAACTGGAGAATCATTTGATTAGGTGAGGTAATTGATGAGCAAGTCTTCTTGTCCATCTCTCACAGTCAACCAGACATTCATCTACGGCAGCTCTGTGTACAGATAAGGGATCTGGTCTTACCCTTACTTTCTGCTTCTCCTGTTCTCTGAACATGCTTTCCTCAGTGAGTTTTCTGAAAAATACTTGTTATGTAGAATATTAAAAGTTAAGGGAGAAAATTTTTTTTTTTTATCTAGGCAAAGAATTTAGGCAATGATGGATAAAAATTTAAACATAATGATTTCATGTAGACTATCTCAAAATTGTTACGTCTGCTGTGAATGTCCAAGGAGGAGCTATGCATCCTTTTCTCAAATTCTTTGTTCAGAAAACCTTCTGGAAATCTATTTCATGGTGCTGCTTTTTTGTGAACCTTATTTTAGGAACTCCTTTGAAATAGAGGAAAGTGCTGGGAAATCTACAATACCAAGAACAAATGTCTAGAATGTTTTCTGTACCCATTTATTTCTAGAATGCTCACCTATTTTTCTCTTGGACTTAGTCTCCAAATGGTTGTAGGATAGTATAAAATGAAGAGCTGGTGGATTTTGGCTGCCTCAAAATACCATGCAAGAGTGGGATTATAGCCCATGGATATCTAAGTGAAGAGTTGGAGGAAGAACACAGAGGACTGGTAGGAGCTCCCACTATTTTTTTCTTCATAATTTTAGGTGGCTAAGTTATTTTCTTTCAACAGATAAAGCAAGGGGTAGGCTTTTGAACTTAACATCCAGCTCCACTGTTGGACTTCACAGAAACTTCCCATAGGTTCCTGCAATAGGCTACCAGTTTTAGTTTTTGGATATATGATATCTTTTGTCTTTGGTCATTGTCTGTGTCATCCTACAATTTTAGTGAAGAGTTAAAGTAGACTGAAAAACCCATTTAAAATCTATTTTCTTTGTAAATATTCCTTCAAGGCCTGTGACTTAGTGTGTTTATTATCTCTTTGTATCCAGGAACCTGAAGGCTCAGAGAGGGAGGATAAACAATGAGTCGGAAGTGAACTTCCACCCACCTCTGACAGAATCCCTGCAGCTTACCCACATCCTGGTAAGGATGTGTTCCCAACTGGACTTGTATTTTTAAATTTCACCTTTCTTAAAAACTCCCTAGGTAACATCTTTTTAAAAAGGCCACCACTGCTGCAACGAGGCGGGTCTGCTTGCCTGCTCATTCAGGGATTCCCAGCAGTCCGTTTATAAAGTCGGTCCCTTGTTGAACTATCTTTTCCTCTCAGTACCAGACTAAATACCATAAACTGACCACTGCCAGCCAACTGCCAATACGTAGTCACCAATCACCTTCAGTCACCTTCCTCGGTCCTGTAGTAAGCCTGAAAAACAGAGAGAAACCTCTAAGAGATTCAGACTAGAGTTACTGCCTGTGTGGCTTGTCACACTGGCATTGGCCTGGTATTGGACTATTTGTTTTTCTTCTGTAATAAAACAGGTTTGGAAACCGGAGCAAGCATTCAGAAACTTTTATAGCAATTTGACATTGCCCTGACTTCCATGTGTGTGATCAGTGGACTTGTCCATCGAATGGTTGGATGTTTTTTGGACTCAGGTGATAGGTGGCATGTGACATGACCGGGATCCTAGACTTGTCCTGACTATTTGGCATGCAGACTAAGAAGCCCAGGGTTAAAGAGCCCATCACCTTTCCCCACCTTCTAATCTCTGCCAGAGGCCATGTAACCTTTGCACTCTTCCCTGCCCGCTTTCAATTGCACAGAAACACTTTCCCAAACTCCTCTGTCCCCTTCACAGTAATGGCCCATGATCCAAATCCAAAATCCTCAAGGTCTGCAAAGAACCCGTTAAGATGGAGAATTAGGGCTTTCTCCAGTTGCTCCACTAAGACTTTTTTCCTAATGACAGGGACAGAATGTTACATGTCTTCACTAGTTCACTTGCAGTTTAGGTTGTGTAAAACCAGCTTGAGCATGAATTAAAGGCTCTCACTCAATGTTGCAGAAATGCCAAATATATCTCTGGGTTGTATTGAAATCAGGCTATTCAGCTGTGGTCCAACATGATGGGGCATAAACCAGGTCCCAGAGATGTGATAAGTTATTTAGCACCATCTGCTAAAATTTCACACTTGTGAAACTATTAAAACGGACTTTTTTCCCCCTGAAATTAAAGGATTTATTTTTGAGTTTTCAGTAGTACATCTGTTATGTGATTCCTCGTGTATGTCATGCTGCAAACTGTAAGCCGATGCATCCAATGAATTCGCCTTAAGCAGACTTGTGCTGTGTGTGCGCGTGCGCATGGTAGCCATGTGTATTAGATCATCGGTGTCAGAGAATGTGAACTACAGTGCCACACTTCTGTTGAATCTAAGTGGTGAACTGAAGGGCAGGTTATAACATTCTTAAGAGGCTCAGGTATTGAGGAGAATCTGTTTTAAGCTCTTAGGACAATCTAAAATGAATAGTCCTTTCTTTGCACACATATCAAAATCTTGATTTTTTATTATAACCAATATATTCAATGTCTAAAATGTTTTCTTTCTTAGCCTATCTGTTACCACTGCTTCTTAGTATTTATTCATTTAATAAACATTTATAGGGCACCACCTGTGTGTCAAGTATTATGGCAGATCTAAACTCCTATCTTTACAGGGGAGACCCATCGTAAATCAGCAATGAGAGCAGATTACACATTATGATAACGGCTTTGATAGAAGCGTGAACAGGATATATGAGAGCATGGGGGGTGGGACATTTAAATCAGAAGAGGGTTAGAACAAACTTTTCAGTGTAGGCGACATTGGGATTGAAGTTTGAGGACTAGGAAATAGCAACATAAAGAATTTGTGCTTGCGTGCATGTCCTCACACATGCGTGTATATGTCATGTGTGGGAACGTGCTCTGTGGAGGAGCGACGGCATATTAGAAGGCACGGAAGTGTGAACGAGTGTGACACACTGCAGCAACTGACTGGAAGAGGTCCCACATCTCTCTAGACCTTAAGTGCCACAAAAACAAGCTCTTTTATTTAGCAGTTTATACCCAGAACTTGACATAATAGGAACTCAATAAATATTTGTGGAACAAATGAATGGCCTCAAGTACTAAGTTAATAAATGTGAACTTTTCTCCCCCAAAATGTGATTAAAAGGTATTAGCAGCTGCAGTTGGCCTTTATTACAATTTTATGATTTTTCTGTGGTTTCCCTGAAAGGCAAGACGTTGCTGTTTAACAGCTGTTCTCATCCATTTCTGTCATTCCTGTTGGAGTCACCTGTTCGTACTTTACCTGTAATTACTGATTGATGTGACAACTCTCTGGTCATGCTGGTGACACATAACATTTGCGTCAAACACAGTCAGGGCTCTAAAACCCCCATATGCTCTTTCAGATAATCTATTATGACATATCCCTACTAAATGGAGGTCATAATATTTTTTGAGGCTAAAGCTGATACTAAAGTTTAAGGCAAATAATATAAGTATCTGTTTTTATCTTTAGCCAAGGACATGTTTTTTCATTGATTTTTAGAGAGAGAGGAAGGGGAGGGGGAGAGAGAGGGAAAAACATCGATGTGAGAGAGAAACATCGATCAATTGCCCCTCATACGCCCTCGGACCAGCCAAGGACTGAACCCACAACCTAGGCATGTGCCCTGACGGGGAATTGAACCGGCGACCTTTCAGTTTACGGATGACACTACAACTAACTGAACCACAAGGCCAGGGCAATATAAATACCTTTTTATGTCAAGGTATTTTAACATTTATTAGAATTGATAACCACTACCAAATGGAATTGTTAAGTTTAGCATTAAAACTGGTTGAATGTTTATCCTAAGTAAACTTCTTCCCTTTCATAATTAAGCCATGAACTAGGAAATCTGTGTTAAGTCCCACATGCAGAATTGAAGGATGTAAAGAGTTGGTTCACGAACCAAAACCTAAAGGCAGACTTGATTTTGGATTTGAAAACAGCAAAACAATAGAAAAACACTTTTTATCAAATTGACGAAACTGTGAATTTCAAAGCAATCTAATAATTTGAAAATCCTCATTACTTTAGAAGATATACTCAAAATGAAATTGATCTTAAAACTCTTTTTAGCTTGCTTTTCAACTCACCTTTCAGTGTTTTTCTATTTTCGTTTCCTGTCTCCTTGCATATATTTTTCTAGATAAGTTCCTTCCTCATGACAAGGACAGCGCCACCCTTTTTTCCAAACTTCTTTTAGTTCGTGTCTTCCGGTGGGCTCTGGTTAACCCCCTCCCCCCACGGGGATTGCATGTTCACTCTGTTTCTCTCGGCCCTCACCCAGGTTCCTTTTCAGTTGTTCTTTGGCATTTTCCCGTGGATCTGTATTAATCAAATTAGTCCCCTATCTCCTTTATGTACTTATTTTTGCTATTTATTGTTGTTCAAGGCTTTTTGGGTGTGAGAGACAGAAAGCCATTCCGACGGTATTCTGACTATTCTAGGGAAAAAAAGAGTAAACTAAAGGCAGCTACAGCATCTTAGAAATATTTGGAGGCAGGACAAAAAGTACAACCAGGGCACAGAGGGTCTTGGAATTACCAGATCAGTACCTGAGTCTGTTCCTCTCTCACTGAATGACTGGCCTCCTGATTCTACATTTTTTTCACCTCCTCCTCAGTTCTGCTTCCTTATATGCCACCTTCCTTGTGGCTGTTCTGCTTCCCCTTAACTTCTGCTTGGACATAGATTTTGCTTAAACGAATCCAGGCCTGACTTGGGCTCTATACCTGTCACTATGTCCCTCCACCCCCACCCCAACCAACTGTCATCTCACTATCTCAACTGCTAAACCTACTGCTACATTCCTGTCAGAGAATCTGACAAATTCTCTAACTAAATCAGAGAATTATGGGTGGCTTCTCCTCAGGGCAGCTGTTTACACATCAGATCGGGGGGATGTGTGTCATTCGGTGAAAACAGGACGGATTCTCTGAAAATAAGCCGTGGGCAGCATAGCTGAAGTACAACATTCTCCCATAGCATCCTTGTCAGTGTTCTCGATGGCTTCAAAAGCACTACCTGACCAACTGGGACTGGGGTTAGTGACTCACAGCTTCTGGGCTTCAGTGGGCTTCACTATTTCGTGCTCCGACTTAATTAATAGTTCTTTCTTTTTAAATGCCTTCTTTTCCCAGTCTGCTTTGATCCTGGGGTGGAAACCAAGTGCTTGGACTGAATGACTGCTCTCCCCACATTCCTATGTTGAAGCCCTAACCCCAATGTGATGGGATGAGGAGGTGGGGCCTTTGGAAGGCAAGTAGGTTTAGATGAGGTCATGAAGGTAGAGTCCCCATGATATTAAGGTCTATGTTTTTGTAAAAAGGGACGTCAGAGTTCACTTCCTTTCTTTTTATGTGCACACGCACACAGAGGCAAGGCCCTGTGAGTGCACAGTGAGAAGATGAGATGATCATCTGCAAGCCAGGAAGCGGGTCCTCGCCTGGAGCCAACCCTGCTGGCACCTTGACCTTGTGCTTCCCAGGCTCCAGAACTATGAGAAGTAAACATCTGTTGTTTAGGCCATCCAGTCTGCGGTATTTTGTCAAAGCTTGGCCTGAGCTGACTAAGCCACCAAGCAATGACAGTTTCCTTCCATTTTCTAGGAGCCCTTAGTAGCTATGGACAGCTCAGGTCACTTGGCTAAGGCAGGACCCAAAGCCCAGCCTCTGGCCACCAAACCGTTGCCACTGACCATGGTCCTCTGCTTTCCGCTGTCCCACAGGCACATAAAAAACCAACTCTACCTGCAAAAAGGAAGTATCAAGTATTTTCAATATGTCAAATCATAGTATTTAATTCAGTTTAGAGAGACTTTAGAAAATGCCCCAAGTATATAAATTAATCAGGGAAGTTTTTCTTTCTTTTTTTATGCTTTGGAAGAGCTTCTAATATATATAGTAGTTTTAGCCTTCGATATTACTTTTGTGAAATTCAAAAATAAATGCATTTTAATTTTGTTTGTCCTCAAAATGTAACTTGGATTTTTGTCATTGTCACAGGAAATATATGAGTATATTAAATAGCTTGAAAGTCTGCTTTTTTCCAAGTCTGGCCTATCTTTTTTCAAGCTTTTGGGTAACGAGGGAACTTTTAGAATTTCCCCAATTAACATATAACTAGCTATGATAATCAGGAGTTATGGCTTGCTAATGTTAGAGATGCAACAGAGGAAAGAGATCCTCAGCGGGAGTTCAGAGAGCAAAGCCACAGTTGGGGCCCCGCTTCTTAATGACTCTGTGACCTTGAGGAAATCCTGTCTCTCCCGGAGCCTCCGTTTCCTACCCCATGAGAGGGAATAACCATGCCCCACAGCCTCACAAGAATGTTGTGAAGATAAAAAATGAAATAACGTATGGGAAAGCGCTTTGCAAACTGAAAGGTAATCCAGAAATGTAAGTGGGAGTTATTATTTACTTTATGAGCCAGTAGAAACCGAGCCCTGGTTTCCTTGACAGGAGGATTTTCCTCATAGATCTAATTCTCAAAGCTTGGCTTTGCTGAGTTAATGAGTGCTTGCCTAATAAAGGTCCCTTTTACTGCTTTGATTCTGGTGAACTTCCCTTTACTCTGATTCAAAGTCACATGGGAAGGTGCTCTTGTAAAGCCATTGTTTGACTTAGAATTTTCATACTGCGTGTACGTCCGGCTATTCTCTGGTTTCAGTCTCCGAGGAGCCTTTGAGGGCAGACCGTACTTCTTTCCCTTACATATAGTTTGGCAGCGAATGACATGTTTTCAATAGGGATTAAAAAAAAAAAAACTTGCAGTATGTAACCTGTCACCTCAAGGAAGAAGCACATCCTGTTCTGGAGCACTTGCCCCAGAGCGGGCCACAGTGCTTGCTTATCCTGGTGTTTTCACTTGTGACTCAGGCAGCAGCCGGGGACGGAGCTTTACAGAGCCGTCACAGACCTGCTGTTGTAACAATCGTGGCTCAGATGGAGACGGTTTTTCCAAGTTGCCAGGTTAAACTTCATCTGCTAAACTGTGATCTAACATTATTCTTTCTAAGTTTTGGGGGCTCCGCCATTGGAGCCAAGGAATAAAGCAAGATGGAACTTTAAAGAAATGAGGTGGTTTTTATAACCATAATTCATTCCACTGTCACTATCTGAAGCACTATCAAAGGTAGAAGAACCGAAAACAACCTCTTCATATCTCCTGTCTTACTTTGTGTGTGTGCTTTTATCAAACTCTGGGATAACAGTTTTGATAGCTGAGGGATTGTTTATCTCTATCAAGGGACCCGGCAGAGTCCCACAGTGCCAGGCCACTAGGCACAGCTTCCAACATGTCCCATCTATTGTGATTTTCCACTCTCTCCTTTATCCTAGCCTATTGTCTGGGATTGAATTTAGTGTCAGACCGTAGACAGACAAATTGCCCACAGTGGTAATATGACTGGGTTGTTAGCCAGTTCCCGAAACCCACATCTGGGTGGTAGTAAATGCAGGACTGAAATTCTAATATTATAACTCATGGTTCCATTTTCTGCCCTTGAAACAGCAACTTCATTTATGAGTTATAGACAAAAATGAAAATTGATGGCAATTTTTAAAATATTGAATTCGCAACCTCAAACCAAGAAATCTTATCATTATAGTATCCAAAGAAGCAGGATTTGGGTTTTCTTACTCTAAGTTCCAGTCTTTATTAGCAGCAGATTTCTTTATAATAAGAGGCCTAGCCTGTGGGGAATGTTCCATAATGTGAATGCTATTGTCCTAGAGCTAAACTTTTAATGTGGTCACCGCTTTGCAGGATTTATTGCATGAATCTCTGGGATTCCCCAGTGGTGTCTCACTTGAACACATAGACAGGTGCAGCCAGCAGCCTTATCTGTCACTTGGAAATAGTTAGAGACCAAATGACCTAATATCAGGCTTGCTGTAGACAGGGCTCCTGTTGCAAGTGTCAGGTTGGCTAAGTTTTCTCTAAATTCTAAAACTATAAGATTGTTAGGAAAATTCAATAAATATTTAGGAGATAATAAGTCGGTTGGTTCAGCTGGAGTACAGCTTTCATAGCATGGAGAAGCTGAGGACAGAGCTGGACAGGTGGGTTTGTTAATGCCGCATCACCCCTAAGTGTGTTTGTTACACCACAATCTCTGGTGCAGGTGCTAATTATCACAAAAACTTTAAAAGGATGTATGAAAACTTATGGTGGCACAGCAGTGGGGAAGTTCATGGTGAATGTGTGAACCCTGCACCTGCCACCTGCTAGCTGAGTGACTTTGGGCAAGTTAAAGATTGTTAGTTTTGGTTTTCTGATCCAGAAAATCGCAACACGCTATTTATCTCAGAAGTTTGTGGGGGTTAGGTAATAGGCTATGTAACTATTAAGTACAGAATGTAGTCCTCACATAGTGAAGAATAAATTCAAGCATCATCATTTCTCACCTGGATGATTAAAATAGACTCTTTACCGGCCTCCCTGCTTCTGCTCCAGCTCTGCCTCACTCCGTTCTCAATGCAGCAGCCAGAATGATCCTGTTCTAATGTAAGGTGGATAGGGTCACTTCTCTGCTGGAAGCCCTCCAATGGCTCTGCATTTCACTCAAAGTAAAAGCCACACGTAATGGCTGGCAGGTTTTTAATTTCACCTCCTTCTCCTCTTCTGCCTTCCACTTATAGTGTTGATTGGTTGTCTCCCCTGCTAGAAGAAGGTAAGCTCCAAAGGGACAAGATGATGTTTAGTCTGCCTTGTTCATGGCCATGTCCCTAGTGCCTAGCCCATAGCCTGACACATGGAACCATCAGCAAATATTCTGTTCAAGTAGTTTTGAAAAAGCTGAACAAAATGGGAGCCAATATTAATGAATTAATGGGATTCCTTAGTACTAGTACATGTACACGATTAATCAGCCATTCAACAAAATGTTGGTTATGCACATACATGATGCTAGCTAGCACAACAGTAGCTGTTGGGGGTAGAGCTGGGAGCAAACCAGACATGGGCCTTCCTTCTTGGAGCTTATGGCCTCAGCATTGCAAGAATTGCACTAAATAGATATTTCTAATTGTGAAAAGGTGAAAGATTTTCTTTCACTGTAATGCTTAAATATGAACTTTATTGGAAGTTTTCAGAATCTCTAAACATGACATCTTAAAAGTTTAAAAAAACATTTACTACTGTTATTTTCAAAAGGTATTTAAGGTAGAATTAGAAAGTTATATTTAAAAGTTTTAATCTGTGAAAGAAAAGAGATTGAACATCTTCCTGCTGAATGAACTTCAGGTCTTAAATATTTTTTCTTACCCTGCTGATCAAATAAACATCACATTTAAAATCACATGTAATAACTTTTGGGCATGCTACAATGCATAATGGCTTACAAACATGTTCCTCAAGCTTCTACCTAATTTTAATTTCATATTTAATTTCATGATAACTTGATGTAGGTATCTTTACAAAGCATCATTGGAGTTTGCAATTTTGTTAACCTCCTGTGATTAGAAAAGATATTTCAAACTTCCCATTTCATTACTCTGAGCTTAGCTCAGAGGTTAAAAGTTATTACCAGATTTAATTTTAATAATTTTTATTCTCTTGTTATATGAGAGTAAGCTGTTAAGATTTATTCAATCAGGTATGTCGATATCATGTAGGTTTTTAAATGATTCTTGATTAATTCTTTTTTTGATTCAAATTTATTCAAAATAGTGTCTCAGTTGCTTGCAGTTTGGATTTTAAAACTCCATTCTGACAGTCTACTGCAGAGTATGATTTTAATGGGAATCCTGCATGGTATTTTTTTTCTGTGAATATGTTGCGTCTGGTTGCACAGTCACACTGAATTTGCCATGTGAAATGCAAGTGAGACAAGCTTAACTCATGCAAAAGAAACCATCACAGCTCAGAGTAATGAAGTGGGAGGTTTGAAATACTCCCTTTTCTACTCACAAGAGGTTAAGGAAATTGTAAACTCGAAGATAATGTTACTTTGTGAGAGACCTGGGTCAAATTATCATGGGTAATGGTCAAATGGAATTAAAATTAGGTAGAAGGAAGTTCCAGTTGATTGTGATCTGGCCAATCTCAAAGCTATAATGATCAGGTGTTTCACATTTACTGGGGTTATATTCTGTCCTTGCATGTGTATAATGGAAATTAAGTCTAGTGTTTGAATAGTTCAATAGCGTCTTTTGCCCTTTTTCTTAATAAGTGGGAAGCCAGATGCATCAAAGAGTAGTGACTAGGGAAAGGAAAGAATGTAAGGTCTAATTTGTTAAAAAACAAATAATAATGATGAAGATTGATAACATTTTGAATAATAGATAAGAAAAAATTCCTATAAGGTAAATGAATCATAAAAATATTATTTCATTCCAGGACCCAGTCTATGTTTAAATTTGATTTATTTTATTCCTATAGAGTTATAAAACATGATTTTTTCTTAAGGGATATTATGGAAATTGCCATTCCAAAGTAGAACTGGCACAAAAAGCAATAACTTTTACTTAGAAGATTATCAGATAGAAAATAAATTTGAAAAGCACAAGAAAAGGAAAACATTCTCTGTGATGTCTTCTTGAAAAGATCTTAGTTAGCCTTAAAATAAGGTTCCTACAATGACTTTAGATGTAATGGGAAGGATATCCAAAAACTCTTCAAAATCTTTTCGTAATTAGTACTTCACTTTTAAAAAGCTCTCATCATAATTCCATTGTATGCAACAAACATTTACTGAGAGCTTAGTTTGTGGAAAGTGCTGAGAACTCAAGGCTGACTGTGCCCTGATCCTAGACTCGAGGAATTCACAGCGCAGTGAGAGCAGGTTATAAGGTTATACAAGGAGGAAGCTAAAATTTATTGACCATCGGACCATCTATTAGACCTTTTGTGAGGGTATTTACACACTTTATTACTTTTAATCCTTGTGGAAAAGTTATGAGGTAGATATTATATTAAATAGCCTTTTTATCACTTAAAAACTTGAGGGTGAATTAGTGAATAGGAGGAGCAAAGTCTATCTGCTCCAAGACTCTAATTCTTTCTTCTCCAGGATGCTGAAAAGAGATGTGTATACATACATGCACAAATAATATATATATTTACATATGCAAGCACAGATATAAACACATATGTCTGAGTCACATATACATACATGGGAATCCTTCATTATTAAAATCACATGCTTTTTTATATTTATATTTCTGATGTCTATTTTTAAATCAAGATTTTATTTTTTAGAGCAGCTTTAGATTCACAGCAAAATTAAGAAGGTACAAAGACTTCTCATATCCCCCTCACCCCCGCACACATTTAACCGCCCCGTTATCAACATCCCCACTCTTTCGATGGCAGTGTTTGTGTCCGGGCCACCTTTACCTTACTTACTGATCATTACACCTGCTGCGTGTACGCTGACACATCACAGTCTATTATGATAACGGTCTTCTTGCAAGCTTTCTCTTCTTTGTGTACACTTTGACGGCGATACCTTGCTTCTCATGTAAGCATTAGATATTTCCATTATCATTCTTACTTTATGATTTTATATAATGTTATTAACTGCAATATATCTCTAAGGGCCTTTGAGTTTTCAAAGGTATTAAGTTAACATTTTATTTACAATATTCATCTAAAATCTCATCCTTGCATTTTTTTCTTCCTTTTGAACTGAATGTGGCCCTTGTTTCCTAAATAAATGGTTTTATTACCATTGAAAATCTGTCTGTGGAATGAACCATTTTAATTGAAACCTTACTATTAGTGGAAATTGCTTCACCCATGATCTTCAAATTATGCAGTATTGCATACTTTTAAATCTTTTGACCTATTGTGGATTTTTAAATTCCATCACTTTATTGAATCAATTCTCCTTTTCCTTTCTTTCTAATCAATGCCTTCAATTTTAACATGATACTCAATGGGATACCGTGGCAACTATTAATCCGTGACACTAAGGTAGTTCTCTAGTTGTCAATAAGCAATGTGCTGTGCTTGGGTAACACAATGAAACTTTTCCACACTAACAGCACTTAGAAAAATCACTGTAGGGCGATGCTGACACACGCGTAACCAAGCTTTTGTTTTGATGTACGTGTTTACCTTTCTATCTTCTTTCAGATGTGCGACTGTTCCAGACCTCTTAGGTTTACACAGCTTCTCTACAGCCTATTCCACTTCCTTAGAAAACATGTTCCCTTCAAATGTGGGAAGAGGATTATAATAGGTTTAAACAAAGGAAACATGGAGAGCCAGAGGGGACACGTCCCTTGCCTGCAATATCATGCACTTTCAATATTTTTAGTACTATGGGTGTATTTAATAAAATGGCTTTGTAATATAGACAGTGTATTTTGTGTAAAAAGACGTTTGCAGTTTATTTGGACAAATACACAGTGGTGAGGATTCGGATAGCAGGGGATACCCATACAGGGGTCCCCCTTCTCTGCAGCTTTTTTCCAAGGTTTCAGCTACCCAAATGCCAACCACAGTCTGAAAACATTAAATGAAAAATTTCAGAAATAAACAAATCATAAGTTTTCAGTTGCACACCTGTCTGAGTAGTGTGCTGACATCTCATGAGTCCCACTCTCTTCTCTGCCAGGAACGTGAACGGTCTCTTTGTCCACTGTCTTCACGGTGCATGTGCTCCTCGTCCTAAGTCACCTCCCTTTTAGGATAGACTGCTGCACATGGCAGTGCCTGTGTTCAAGTGACCCTATTTTATTTACTGATGGCTCCAAATCCTGCAAGTAGTGATGCTGGCACTTTGGATGTGCCCCAGAGAAGCTGTAAAATGATTTTTTTTAAATGAAAAAGAGAACGTTCTTTACTTAACAAGGAAAAAAAAAAACCCATATGCTGAGGTTATTAAGATCTACCATAAGAATGAACCTTCTGTCTTGTAAATCGTGAAGGAGAAAAAGGAAATCCATGCTAATTTAGCTGTCGTGCCTCAAACTACAGAAGTTGCAGCCACAGTGTGCAATGAGTCTTTGGTTAAGATGGAAAAGGCATTGCCTTTGCAGGTGGGAGACCTGAGCAGAAAATGTTTTGATTGATTACAACATGTTGCTCCAGAAAGCACTGAGCCTACAGGAAGGCTTCAGCAAGGGACCCTCTGAGAGGAGTGACACCAAGCCATTTACTGCAAGGGAGGGGTGGTGGCAGTAAGATGTATAGAGAGAAAGAGACCTTTCTTATATAACCTCTATTAGAGTACATTGTTATAATTCTTCTATCTTGTTAGTTATTGTATGAGTAGGAGATAATATGCATAGGGTGTGGTACTATTTGTAATTTCAGGCATACGCTGGGGGGCTTGGAACGTATCCCCTGTGGATAAGTGGGGACTGCTCTTTGTGTGAAATGCTCTGCCAGGTCTATGAACAAAAGATATGTGAATATGCGAAAGTGATAAATCTTGCTTGGATGATGCATAGGAAATAATATCAAAAGGGGACCTAGAAGGTGGGCTGATGTGCTTGGGAATCAATCAGATAAAGAGATTCTGCAGGGGTTGGCATTTGAGTCAGTGAGGGGAAGGAGAGAGGTCACCTTTGAAGCAATCCCCGACTTCCCACCTAGCCCCAGAGATTACTCACCCTCCTCCATCCGCTAATAGTCCACTTCTGATTTACCTCTGCTATGGCGTGCGTCATACTACACAGTCGTTTTGACATATTTGCCTTAGCCTCCACCAGTCTTATTTATCTTTTTCCTATCCTGGGAGAATGCTTGGGACAATATAAAGCCCAATATATTTGTTAAATTATTTATTCAACATTTGTGAGTACTTACTACATGCCAGGCATTATTATTCTTGACAACGAGAAATAGCAGTGAACCAAACGCAAAGGTATCTGTTCTCATGACACATTTCATTGGATTTCTTTTCATAATAAGATGACTGTAACATTAAAAAAAGTATAAACTGTAACAATTAAGTCAGAAGATAAACAGAATTTCAGGTAATGACAAGTACCATGCAGAAAATTTAAGCAGAGTAAGAAGTTAGAGAGGGCCTGGGAGTGCTGTCTTAGGTGAGCTGGTCAGGGAAGATCTCTCCAAGGAGGCAACATGAGAGCAGAGATGTAAATGAAGTGAAAGAGTGAGTTATGTGACTGTCTGGGGAAGCAAAGTCTGA
>PVJI01008666.1:0-69836 GCA_004026765.1 Micronycteris hirsuta | reverse complement strand
AGCAAGTGTTGGAAGGATGTGGAGCAAAGGGAAGCTTGTGCACTGTTGATGGGCATGTAAACTGGTGCAGCCTTGTGTAAAACAATGTCCAGATTCTCAAAAAATTAAAAGCCGAACTACCATATTACCCAGCAATTTCATTTCTGGGTATATATCTAGAAAATTGAATTAGTGTCTTGAAGATATATCTGCATTCCCACGTTCATTGTAGAACTTGTCACAACACATGTGAAGAAACAATATAAGTTTCCATTGACAAATGAATGGCAAAGAAAATGTGAGATATGTATGTATTCAATATATAGATATAAATATAGATATAGATACAGATATGACTATAATTAGATGTGTGTATATATATAAACACACACACATATGGTGGCACATGATGGAGATGTACAAGTTTAATGTTGTTTTCACACCTGCTCACACAATATCCATTCTGTAGCCCATGAGTCATGAAATAATTTCTGCTTTAAAGTCTTATTTTTTAAGAAATACATTTCATAAGGCATAGGTTGCATAGATAATGGCTATATAATAATGACATATCGTTAAGCTAAGAAAAAAAAAAGAAGAAAACCTTGCCGTTTGCAACAACATGGATGTAACTAGTGGACATGGATATTATGGACATTATGCCAAATGAAATAAGCCAGACACAGAAACACAAATTCTCCATGACCTCACTTATATATGAATCTTAAAAATCAAACTCATAGAGTATTCTCACCACTCACACACAAAAAATTATGTGAGGTGATGTATGTGTTAACTAACTTGGTTGTGGTAATCATATTATAAAATATAGACAGATTAAATCATCACACTGTACCTCTTCTAAAAAATCATGTTATGCAACCCAAATCTGTTGAATTTTTCTCTGTCAATCATACTTAATAAGATTTGAAGACAAAGAAAAAAAAACAAAGAAAAAACTATACAGATTCAAATAAATAGAACACTGAAAATTAGATTATAATTTTTTTTTAAATTTTGACATAGTTAATGTTTAAATGAACTACAAATTTAAAAAGTGACTAAACACCTTTAATAATCCAGAATTGAGAAGTGACTAACTGAGCACTGCTATTCAAGTTCATATGTTAAATAGACAGCTGCCTATGATTTGAGATGCATTTGAGCTGCAAGGAATCCCTCATGTCTCCAAGGCATGTGCACTGTCAATGTCTGGCTAATATCTAACATTTCACCAAAAGATTGTTTTACAGTGAGATGCACATATTGCAAAAAGTTGCAAATGATCAAGCCAATCATCGATCACAAAAATTGTATTGAGAATAACTTTAATAGATTTCTTCCAACCAATGGCTCTTCACCATCCAATAACACAAAATCTTGCTCCTTCCCCAACCAACCATCTCTATCATACGTCTAGGATTCTCTACACTGTCAACTTCAAGTCCAACATGGGACTGGGGACCCGCCCAACAAAAACCTGGAATTATCTTCTGGAGGGAGGACCCCTTGTAGCACAGGCATCTACCACTTGGTGGGTGTTCTAGGAACTCATCTGTATCAGTGTACTAGCTGGTGTTGTTGTGAGAGGCTGTGCTTGGCTTCAGTCAATATTTTTTGAAGACTCTCCCAATGTGTTTGCCCATTTCATGATGGATGCTTTACACTTATCATGGTGAGTGTTTAGCAGTTTTTGACCAAAAATGGCATGACCCCTGTGCCCCACCTTCCCCATTTACCTAATCTCGCCCCAAGTGATTCTTTCTTTATCATTTCCCAGGATGAAAAAAGTCCTTGCTGATGTGGAAGTTTGTGAAAAAAGTGTTTTGCTGATGTGGAAGAGGTGAAACAAAGACAGCATAAGCACTAAGAGGCATTAAAGTCGACAAGTTCTAAACCTATTTTGAACAGTGGAAAAATGTCTCAGTAGGTGTATTGCGTCAGATGGGGAGTACTTTGAAGGTGAATAAAGTTTAAACATGAAAGAATAAAAATGCACAATTTTTTATAAGTAAATTTTGGGATTTTTTGGGTCCCCCCTAGTATGGTCACCTTTTGCCTGAATTTCTAAGATAGGGTCTTAACTGAATGTATATATTAATTCCTTTATTCAGCATAAAATTATAGAGCTTCTACCATGTACCAGACACTATCATAGATGCTTGAGTACTACTGTGAGGGGAAGAATATCCCTGACCTTCTGAGGTTTACATGGAGGGATATGGAAATTCTTCTTTTTTCTCTCTTACCAATTTATTATGCACACAACGTCAAGAGCGATCATTTCAAAGACAACTCTGATCTTGTTACTTCCTACTTAAAACCTTTACATACTTTTCAATTGTTCCTAATTAAAACCCTGAAGCATTAAAATACTTGTTGGGAAATATTGTTCTGAGATATAACACACCTCTTCCACTCCTTGAACTTGTCCCTAATAATATAAGGCATTTAGAGAGAAAATCTCATTCTGCAATTTTCCCAGTCTCAGAAGAGAGCTTGGAGGATTTACCTTCATACTTTTTGTATTTACTTATTGGTTGAAAACTAGTCTATATAATCAAGCGCCTTAGCCTCCTCTTTACAATACAGAATTTATGTCGTTTTGGGTAGTTGATGTATCAATACTTATGGATTTGGAGTATCATAATGAATGACCAATACTTTCCACCTAGCATTCCTTTAGCTTAATAATGTCTTAGACCAGGAGTCTTCAAACTTTTTTGAGTGCAAATTCCCAGTACTTGTATATTTATTTATGCATAATAATATAAATATACCACTATACTTACATATTATTTATTTTATAAAGCACACCCCAAAATAAAAGCTTTCAATGTTGAGGTAAAATAAATATGATGGGACATTCTAACATTTTCTCCCATTATTCCATGGGTCATTTTTGCATACTCTTCAGACGGCATGCATCCACCTTATGTTAGCTGTAACTCTTATAAACTATGACTGGGGTAGAGCTCACCAGGGGATAAGTTCAAACACCATTGCTCAAAATAAGTGACAATGTTTTTGAGGACTTATGGTTTTCATTTACTCAGAAAATGACTCAGTTGCTGCTTACCGGATAATACTTGTTTAGGTGGACAGAAAGAACTGTATTTGGAGGCTTGGAAATGATACTGGAATGTGGAAGAATAAATTATCTTTATAAAATGTGTGTCAGGGTTGAGATGTTGCATAATTTACTACCACAATGGAAACAGGTTGAGCCCTACCTTCTTTGTCTTGGCCTGGGATCCCAAGAGGGCACAGTTACAAAGGTGGCGTGGTTCTCCTAGATGACCACCCTACAAAGGCCAGCTCATCACCGAGGTGTGGATTTACCAGGGGTTTAAAGTGCAGAAAACGTAGGTTAGGGAGATGGATTCTAAGATTTAGCCAATTGACTTTTATTCAGGGAGAATGCTGCAGAATAATTTTAAGTTAGGCAATATGGAGATAAACAGTACCTGGACAAATATACTTGTCATATTATACAACCAACTTAGTTTGGTCCTCTATATTGGCACAGGCCACATTCGGAGAAGCCCTTAGTGGAAATTCATTACAGATTTATACAAAGTTATGAATTTAGAAGCTTCTTGAATTCCAAGGTTATTTGTTATCCGACAAAAACATCATAATCACCTCAGAAAGAAGTAGAATTGCAGAATGATTAGAAATACAGACCTTGAAAGGAGATGGGTCTGGTATTAACTTCCGCTTTAAACAATTTGAAGGCTATAATACCTGATACAAGATACTTTATCTCTCTGAACTGCCATAATATGGAAATAACTAGTCTCTCAAATCCCACTTTGAACTAAAACACTTAGCACAATGGTGCTATAATTGGCACTCAAAAAAAGCAGTAGTGGTTATTATTATTATTTTTACTTTCATGAAAGAAATGGGAATTATCTGTGATACAATGAGTTTTCCAGGTGTGTAACTAAACCCAACTTTCTCTTTATGTTTCATAGAGATACACTTGACTACATTAAGCCTAGTGACCATCTGTAAGCTGACATCTTTGATTAAGGAATTTTCAATTTAAACTTCACTTAATTTATAGTTCAAGTGGAAAATCTGGTAGTAAGACTTTCTCTCCTTTGCTGTTCTGTCAAATACTGTGATCCGTGGAGACAGAACAGGGAATCAAGCCAAGGAAACACAAACCAGGTAAAAATTTTGTGGAATTGAACCCAGAAGCAATCATGAAACAACTACAGAAAAAAAAAAATAGGTAATCAACACTGCAAAACCAAATGATTCCTACATCCTGTGCTGGCTGAACTTGAAAGTGAAACAACTTCCACAAATTAAAATTCTTAAGGATAATGAGTTACAAATAATAGACACATCAATATTGATTTTGAATGAAATTCTGAAACAACATTTGAGTTCTTACACATTTGAGACAATTGGAAATGTTCTCCAGTGGAGATGGGCTAAAATTAATCAGAAATAAGTTTTGTGGGTTTTACATGTTGTATTAGTCTAATCAGCTGATAACCCTACAGGGATAACTGTGGGAATTAGAGTTGTCACATAAATTAAATTGGAAGTAGAAATGATCAATTCTTTATCCCATCCTAAGAAAACAAAGATCTCTAAAAAGTTATTTTCTGTCTTCTACAAAAAGGGACCCAAGCTCCATAATCTAATATATTAAAGTAGAGTCATAATCACAATGAGATACCATCTCACACCTGTCAGAATGGTTATCATCAATAAATCAATGAACAATAAGTGTTGGTGAGGATATGGAGACAGGGGAACTATTTTGCACTGTTGGTGGCAATGCAGACTGGTACAACCACTGTGGAAACCAGTATGGAGATACTTCAAAAAATTAAAAATGGATTTTTTTTTGACCCAGTGATCCCATTTCTGGGAATATATCTGAAGGAACCCCAAACACTAATTCGAAAGAACATAAGCATCCTTATGTTCATTGCAGCATTATTTACAATCACCAAGATATGGAAGCAACCCGAGTGTCCACCAGTAGATGAACAGATAAAATAACTATGGGACATTTACACAGTGGCCATAACAAAGAAGAAAATTTTACCGTTTGCAACAGTATGAATGGACCTGGAGAATATTATGCTATGTGAATAAGCCAGTGAGAGAAAGACAAACACCACATGATTTCAGTCATATGTGGAATCTAATGAACAAACCGAACTAACAAGGGACATGGGGTGAGACGCATCAGTGAAGAGCAGGATGACAGCTGGTGGTGGGGGAGCTGTGGGGATGGAAGGATTGAACAAAAAGGAAAGAGGACTCATGGACATGGACAACAGTGTGGTGATCACTGGGGGCAGGGGGATATAAGGGGATTACGTGGTAATGGAAATAAACACAATAAAGATTAAAAACAATAATAAAAAAGAAAAGAAAGAATCCATGACAGTCCATGAAGCAGGCATAGCATGGAACAGAAATAGCTTCAGCAGCACCGCTGTTCCCATTCATGCTCTGTAGGGTGACCAGCGGGAGCACTCTCCGTCCTGATACACTTCCTCCTGCACGTCTCCGGGAGTTTAGAAAAGTAGCACTCATTATGATTGCATTTTCAGGGTCTAGGAGATTTCAGATTTTTTAACTCTTTATTATCTTGAAGTAAGGCTAAGACGTCTCTTGGAGAAATTATTTTGTTAAAATATATGTACAGCTGATGGACAACATGTGAAAAACTTTAAACTTTTGCAAACCAACAGAACCTCCCATGCATGCACCAAAGATTGGCCAACATGAAACACCTTTTTTTTTACAGGTTAAAATGTAGTGCACACTCTTCTTGTAACACAAGGACGTGGTCATCTCCACTGGAGTAAGCATTGAAGCATTGGATTCATTAGCCTAACACACTCACGGCAAAACTGTACCGACCTCTGGGTCATAACAACAGAGGTCATGGGAAAGCCATTTAACTCAACTTTAACCAGAAGTTATTTATGAAAAAGAGATACAATTGAATTTTTCTTTGCCCAAATACTATAAAAAGTTTTTATTAAAATAAAAACGGTGATAGAAAAAAACAGAGAAGGAGAGAAAATATCCCAAAGCGATCGAACGTATTTAACAGAGATGAAGCCCATCCTATTCCCCTAGGGTAAAATGTGTGTTTTAACACATGAGAAGGATATTTCACTTGCTGTATGTTACCCATCATAGCAGCACCAGCAGGAGCAGCTACAGAAAATGGTCCATTAGTTTTTCCATAATAAACTCTTTTTTCACTGGCACACTCTTGGGATTCTTTGACATTACTTCAGCGTGGTTATTGGTGGATGGCTTCAATAATTGGAACTCCCACAATCTGAAATTAACATTTTCCATGTCACTTTAGTATATGTTAAATACTATGAAATTTTATTTTAAGGCCATCCTGTCCAACATGTGTGATTCCAAAAGGCAGCATTGTAAATGCAAAATGCTCTCTATATTTTTGCATTTTAGATGTACATTTGTTTCTCAAATGAGCGTGTCAAGGCGCCTATTCAGTATAACTTTATCATGCTCAAGGAAGGACTAATGAATGAGAGCTAAGAGCTCCCAGTTGGAGTCTCTAGTGTATCTAACTTATACCTAAGGCAACAACTCCACACAAGGGAATTCTCTGAAAATATGTGACCTAAAAGTACAAGCACAAAGGAGAAAGGAGGTAATAAAAAAAATTCAATAGCTAATTGTGCCAAGTGCCAGGAAGAAGATATGGTTCTTATGCTAATAAGAAATCACAGTCTGATACAGAAATTGGGCATTTAAGCAACATAGAAAGGTAGTTCAATCAGAGAAATATATAATCATTTAAAGAAGAACACAAAACATGTTATTTGTGCATAACAAAACATTCCTTGGACATTCTTTTAGCAACACAAAGGATATTAGACTTCACCGGACTTTATAGCCTCTTTAAACATTATGGGTGGGACTGAGACCTAAAGAGGCACATGACTCCTGCAAGGTCCTCAGCTCATTTGCTTCACATCTCCACATACCAAACCCAATGCTCCGTTGACTACAGCAGATGCCACTTTGGAAGACACATGTTAGTATATCTGTAATCCACAACACTAATTTGCACATTATTTCTCTCTTCTCAAAGACTACAATAAATGGGGAGAGTGTGGCCTGAGGGATGATAATTAATTTCTCACTTCCCCTTCAGTTGTGCTAGTTTATAAATGAATCACTGCATAGAGAACTTAGAGGCCAATACTATCTAAAAGTCTAAGAGAGTAGGCAAAAAAGAAGAAGAGTCATTGTATTAAGGTCATGGAATAGGAGATGAAAGCTCAGGCACTTTTAAAATGTCTTAACTCCTAAAAAATTGATAAGATTGCTTGAAAAAAAGGAAAAGGAAAGAACATATAATTAGGAAAGTTAATCAGCATAAGTGATAACATTCAAGAAATATTTATTGAACATTTATTATGTCCCATGCACAACACTGAATACTAAGCTATTGTACAAGAGATGTCAACGCCCCTGTTTTTGGAATGGTATTAGTTAAATGGGGACCCAGAAGTTAATTGAATAATTACATTAATAATTCAACCCAAGTCAATTACTGTGTGACAGAAACATAGTTCAAGGAAGGGTTGTGACAAAGCATGCTTATATATCCTGGAAGGTCAAAGAAATTTTGCTGTACAAATTGATATATGAACTGAGAGAGTAGATAAATGGGACTTAACTAGGCTAAATGGATAAGGCAGAGGAAGTGATGTCTAGACAACTTGGGGGGAGTACTGTGTGAGATGGGTGTTTGAGCCAAAGATCATGCTAGCACATATGAAGAATTTAGGTCTTTATAGTAGGTTGATTGATTGAATTAATGATCCCCATCAACCACACCTCCCTAAAGCCTTGCCCTTCTTCTACTACCTGCCCATAATAACTCTGATGTTGCCATGTGGCTTGCTCTGGTTAACAAGAAATAACGAACTACCCAAGCAGAGACTTGAAAAGGCATGTGCTTGTTACCACTTTTCTTTTCCTCTATCATGAGAAGGTGCTCGAGCTACCCTACTGAATGAAGAAATGTGGGCAGAGACGAGTTACCCAGTTGTCTCTACTGAGGCCTGCCCAGCCACCTGACCATCAGTCAGACACCTGGCAATGTCCAACCAAGATCACTAGAGAAAATTAACTCATTTTTAACTAGTGAATGAATCCTGCTAACCCTTCTCACATCAGCAGAGTTCCTCAGGTGAGCTTAAAAGAACCACCCAATCAGATCCACAGATGCATGATTTAAATATGGAAGTAAGGTCTTAACCCACAAGGATTTGTGGTTGTTAGGCAGTATAAATATAGCTCTGTATAACTGATCAAGTGGTAAATGTGAAAAATTGATATGCAATGACATGGTGTGGAAAAGAGTAGAATGATTCAGGCTGTTGGAATAAGGGATAGTGTCAGCTTGGCCTCAGTGTAGCAGCAATGAGGACAAGGCTACAGAATCAAGGCAATTTGGATTTAATTCTCTAGAAAATGGTGAACTACTAAAGGCTTTTAAGCAGACAAACAGTGACATGACCAAAGCTCTACTAATTTAAGAAACTTAAATTGGCCATGCTGCCATAAGTGGATTACAGTAGAAATGGACTAGAGGCACAGAATACAAGAACAAAAAATTGAAAAGAAAAAAAAATTAAATTCCAAGAAAGTATCCCTTCACAACAATATTTAATGAACAGCCTCAAAAGCGAAACCAGCCTGAGGTCTATATTCAAGACCAGGTTCTCGCTGTTAGAAAGGGTTCTTCCTAGACACTAGTTGTTTAACTAGGGGCCCTTTCAACAGCCCAGCCTCAGTGAGGTGATGGAGAAAATGCAATGGCATCCATAGGTTTAAAGCATGATAACTTAGTTCCAAGACCTTTTTATAATTCAGTGTGGTTATAGATAAGAAATTAATATAAACAGTTTAAGGGGTGTAGAGCTTGTTTTAATGTCCACTTTCCTATTGTTGGCAAAGACTTTCTGGAGATTAAGAACCTATTCTGGTCAACAGATAATTCCTCTCTGATTTTACAAAATTGTCTCAGGCTCATCATCACCTTAGTAAGTGTTTAATCACTGCATAACATCCATGAATATAAATGGAATGGAAACTGTTTAGGAGGGTGAGCAATGTGTTTTATTATTACCTCTATTTGAATTGATCCCTCCATTTTTTAAAAAGATTTTATTTATTTTTAGACAGAAGGGAAGGGAGGGAGAAAGAGAGGGAGAGAAACATCAATGTGTGGTTGCCTCTCATGTGGTCCCCCTGGGGACCTGGCCTGCAACCCAGGCACGTGCCCTGACTGGGAATCGAACTGGCGACCCTTTGGTTCACAGCCCGCGCTCAATATGCTGAGTTACACCAGCCAGGGCTTGATCCCTCCATTTTTGAATAAATCCCATTTCCTCCTGCTTAAGGACATCATTACAGGTATTCTTTGAAAAGCATCATTCCAGCAATTCTACCGTTTTCCTCTTACATTGATATTTTTCTCATTCTCTTTTATGATTGAAATCAATGTACACACATACAGTTATGTCTAAATTCCTTTAAAAAATCGCTTGTTCTGTCTTCCTGTCACTTATCTTTCCATTGTTTGGTTATATTTATTTAAAAACTCTGAGGGAATGATCTATTTTGTGGTTTCTAATTCTCTCTTCTTTTCTCTTTTAAACCCATTCAAGTTGAGGTTTTACCTCCATCATCCCTTCAAAACTACTCTCATCTCTCATCGCGTTTACGCTGATCACATTGGTAAATCCAATGGCCCCTATCAGCCGCATATAAGAGAAAACCACTTCTCTGAGTGATTTTAAGTCATTTTCCTCACATTTTATACCATCCATTCTCTCGTGTTTCATTCTTCTTCATTGGCTTCTCTTTCTTGGTTTGCTTACTGGATCCTCTTCTTTCCAACCTCTTAATGTTGGAGGGTCCCACAGCCCTGTCCTGGATCTTTTCTTCATTTCTCCATTTATGTCTTTAGTGATCTAATTCAATCACATGGATTTATATATAACCCAAAGGGCAACTGCTCACAAAGTTTTATCTCTAGCCCAGCCCTCTATCCCAAATACAATTTTTGTATCTCTGTCTACTTTACTATCCATTTGAATGTCTAATGGACATCTCAAAATCAATATGCCCTAAAAACACAAGGGTACTCCACCTGCATGCCACCATCCACATATCAATTGAGGAAAAAGTCCATCCATCTAATTGCTGGATGGGGGGGTTGGGGGTAGAAACAAATAAATAAATAAATAAATTTTACTCCTTTTTTTTTTCCATATCCTGTGTCCATCCTACCAGTAAATCCTGATATATGTCCAGAATCCCATTACTTCTCTTACTCCCCACAGCTACCATCCAGGGTGGACGGGCACCCACTATCTATCATTTGAATTACTCTGATACCCTCCTAATCAGAGTCCACTCTTGTCTTCTGACAGTCTACTCCTAATGCAGCTGCCAGAGAAATGCTTTTAACATTTCAGATAAATCATATCATTCCTCTATTTAATGCCTCTATTTTCATGCAGACCAGAAGCAAAATTTCTTTAAAAATATTAAATAAACCTTACCACTATACCTGATTCCAGTTATCTTTCTAAATTCATCCCTTAAATACTGGCCCCTCCCACCAGTATAGAAAGGTCCCTTCCTTTTCTTTAAACATGATGAACACACCTCTCACCTTAAGAAATTTGCTCTAGCTGTGTTCTCTGCTTAGATTATTCTCCATATGTCAATATATACACAGCTGATTCTCTCCTTTCTTTGAATTTCTGCTCAAATGTCACTTTCTTAATGATGCTACTATAATCTCAACATTTAATGTGGCAGTCTAACTTCCTTCCCCAAATCCTGGTACTCTCGATCGCCCTTTTCCTTTCTCTTTTCTTTCTGTATTTTTTTTTTCAACAACACTTAATTGCTTATGAACACATTAAACAATTTACTTATTTATGTTGATTGTTTATTTTCTCTTTCCCTTCTCTTGATAGTAATAACTGTCAGGTCAGAAATTCTCGTTCCATTTTATGAAATAATCTCTAGAATAAACAGAGGTTAACACATAACAAATACTAAATAAATTATGTGTTGAAGGAATGAATGGGCAAAGTCATTATTCTGATTTATTTGAAAGGACATACACCATCTCCCCCATAACTATGTATGTGTTATGAATTGTTTCTCGGGTTACAATTAAGTAATGCTTTTTCTGTTAGCTTATAGAACAAAAAAAAAATTTTAACGTGAATTAAGGCACACTTGTCCCATTTTTCTTCATTTAATAATTTACTTGCCTATCATCACTGTCACTTTGCATGCCATGGGGAGGCCAGGCCTCACCGAATATAAAATGTAGGAACAACTGACAACACTAAGTGACTCATTGGATGTGGGGAGTGTGCAGTGACAAATAGGAGACAAAACCCTGTGAGATAGCTAGGACAGAAATCTAGATGAGTGATTTACTCGGAATCACAGAGTGAGTCAGTAACACAACTGGAAGAATGTGGGATGTCTACTTTTTGGTGAAAGTTATTTTTGTGAGAACTTACCAGTTAGAGTTTAATTAAAAGTTCCAGATATTACTGGCTTGCCTCCATGAGAATCAGACGCCTGATGCTACAAGCTCCATATGGTTTGTCTTGCTCATCACAGGTCCGTGTTAGACTGTCCCCATGTTTTAAGCCTCATCATGCCCATTGCTCTCTCTCTCTCTCATTCTATTTAATTTGAGGGCCCAAGGTGCTTTTCTAGCATACCACTGTAGCAATTGGCTTGGTGCTTGTGTGTGTATCATTTGCATATACCCGTATAATGGAGAAAATTCAAAGAATTCAGAGATGGAGAGGGACTACATATAGTAAATAAAAAACGAATAAGAGCATGCTAACTCTGGCAAAATCACATTTTAACTCTGCTGTTCTACCCTTCTTTTTATATCTATCATGTATAACTGCAAGTTCTTTCAGGTTATTACATTCTCCCTGCATTTTGCTCAAGTTGTTCTAGGGTTCGACAGTGAACCCTCAAAGAGCCTAACAAGCTAGATTGCAGAGCATTTCAGCTTTCCATGTTCTGATTCCTGATTCTCACCTAGACAGAGCATTGACTATTGTAGGAAAATTAATAATGGAAAAGGGATCTTAAAATAAATTCAAGTAAATGAATAAATAAGTGTAATTAACTACTGGGCAATTCTTTTCCTTGAACAACATGAAATAAATGGCAGCTGATCCAATAAATCTAAATGGTGGGAAGGAATTTCTTTTTCTTACAGTTGCTTATTTTCAATATTTTAGTATTCAGTATTTTCAAAACTTTTAAGCTGTGATCTGTTCTAATGTCCACATGTAATTAATGCACAGTACTTTACATAGAATATTGGATTCTGTTTCAATTTAGCTCTTTAATTCAAGAGATTACAATTGTAGAAACAATACTTGAAACTACTTCACTGCAGCGATTCTAATATTTTTATTACATATATCCAAAGGATGTGGTTCCTTACGTTCACAACTTCTCAAGAATGGTGTTCTTTTTCTTGCCCATTTTTCCAGTAAATGTTCCTCTGTAGCACATATTATTTACCTCTTCCCAGTTTCTGTCAATAATCCTATCTTCTGGTCCAGAGACTTCATAAATTACTCATGCTAGAAAATAATTAAAGTGATAGCCTTTCACTTATTCAAAATTTTAAGTAATTTATTTAAATTATGTATTAATTCAAAGCATGTCTCTAATGTCCAATTTATGTCATTATTTTTTAAACACAATACATTCTTATAAGAGGAAGAAAGAGCACATTTAAGTAATTGTGTAGAGTAATATCAATCTTTATGTAAATAAATACAAAACATTTTGATAGTGATAATAGTGATTAAATTAGACTCTCAAATTCACTTTGATAATATTGCCTTAACCAGCTCTATATTAACTATGATACATTTTATAGCATAGGAATATTAGGAAAAGGACTGAAAATTGATATTTTTGATGAAGTTTGCCCAAGCAGATTAGTAAAAGGCTGCCTCTCTCTTCCTGAAATGTAGATTGATGCCAGCAAATTTGTGTTGGTGGCCTTGAAAAAAATTAAATGTTTATAAAATGAGTTTATTCTTAACTTTTTTATTGACTTATTTTGTTATTGAAGTGGAGTTATCATGTCATTTTTTTTCTTTTCTTTCATTTATTTATTTTTAAAGTGGTCATGGTGGTACTTTTCAATAACTTTATGCTCAGATATAAGTAAATAAATAGTAATAGCCTTACTAAGATATTATTCTATAAAAGTAAAGTATTCAAAAATCTCATTTCTCTTAATCCAGATAAAAAGTTTACTTATGTTCTATATGAAAAGAATTCTGCAAAAGACAATGCATTTATCTGAATGCTTTCGCCAACACTAACAAAGTTCCAGGCATGGTTTTTTTATTCTTCTTGGTCTAGCAAACAAAAGAAGTATTTTAAAAGTTTTTAGAGTATTGATTTCTAGGCACAGATAACAGATATCTAGTGTTTTGAAGAACTGCTTAGTTAGGACTAAAATGCATACTTCTAAACCAATGGAAAGATTTCAGTCAAGGAGAAAGGAAGATAAAAAGCATAGGTGTCTGATGAAACCAGTTTATGAGTGGGTTAGAATTAGAGAATGTGTTCACTGGTATAATAAAGGAGGTCCACGCAAAGTGTAAAACTGAGTAAGTAAGGAGTGATTGCAGAGCAAGCCTTAGGACACACAAAGGGGCCGAACCCAGATAGGATTTAGGGGAGGAGAACACTAGAAGAGGCCCTAATTCCAGCTCAAAATTACTTCTCTGAGGAGTACAGGAAAATTTAACGCTGTCCCTGAAGAGACTTTTCTGTGAAAGAAGGAATGAAACGATCTGCTGCAAGTGAAGGGATGAAGATGCTAGGAAGAATACTGTTTGAAGGAGAACGAAGTGATTATCAACAGGCTAATGCGAAGCAGAATAGCTTACCTTTATAATAAGGCAATTTTTCAAGTATGTCTAGAATACAACGTTTTCTTAGACTCTGAATTCCCTATTATTATCAATGATCATCAATTTAATTAATATTTGGGCATTTTTGTTAATGTTGTCCTCTTGGGAACCTGTCATGCAAAATGATTGGAACTGGTGGAGTGACGGTGCCCTCCACTCGTTGCAAGCCACGTGTCAGGCAGAGACGGTGCCTAGGTGCCTAGCTCCAGATGTCTCCCTTAAAAGGGCCATTGACAAGCTAAAAGTGTCCACAGCAAGTCAGCAAGACGCTGAGCACTCTGGCCAGGCCAACTGAGAAATAATTTAGGAAAAGAAAACTCTCCTTTCTAGAGAAACAAAGAATTGGAAAGACTCCTAAAGGTCATCTGATCCAACTGCTCGATTTGAGAGCATTCAGATCCTCCAGCAGATGCAGCACAGACGTTTTCCCAGTCCTTGCTGAGACTAAGTCTCTCAATGAAATTCTGCTTCCTTCTCTCCCCAGAAAGAAAAGATCTGCAGTTGAAACACAGATAGGAAAATATAATTCCCTCTTTCGTTCTCCAAAACTGTGATGTTGAGATTTAGCTATATAACGAATGTCTCTCTTTTCAGAAAAGAGTGTTTTTTTAGCCTAGTTTTCCAGATCCTAATGTTTTACACCACACGATATTCTAATTTTATTTCTCCCCACAGTATACTCAGGCTAATCTCCTCACTCCATTCTATATGTTCAATAGGCAGATTGTTCTCATTCTGTTCTGGTGGTTATTTCGAGTTTCTAGGGCTGTGTGACAAACCATTCCAATACTTCATGGCTTAAAACACCTTAATTTTTTATTCTCAAGATTCTGAAGATCAGGAATTTGGGAAGGATTCAGCTGGGATGCTTTTGGCTTCATCTGGCTTCATTAGGTATCATTTGTTTAAGTCACCTTTCAATATTAGAACATAAAGGGTGCATTCTTTATAATGGCTTTTATTACATTATCTTTTATGGAGGTATAATTCTATTTAACTTTCCCCTTATTAATGAACATTTAGATTGTTTCTAATTTTTCCACTATTACCACATTGCTGTAATTAATGCCTTTTGCTAACTCCTTTTGGGTATGTATTGTATAAAGTTCTACAAGAAGAACTGCTGAATAAAAATATAAATGCATATAAATTTTAGTATGAATGAATATATCAACCAATAACAGGTGGTTTTACAGGGCCACCTTAAGAGGATGAACAAATTTTGCACCTCTTCTCCATGTTCATTCTGGTAGTAAACTATATCACTGTTTTCATTTGCATTCATACATTCATTTAAATGTAGGGAGGTAGTGAGGTAGTGAGGCTGAGCGTATTTTTTTATGTTTAATGATTATTTATAGTTTACTTCTCTGAATTTTTCTCTTTGTACAATTTTCCATTTTTATTGGGACATTTTATTTTCTATCTCTATTAAATGAGAACTGTTGTAAATAATTTCTACAAGTCAATTCTCTTTTAATTTTATTGATAATGTATTTTCTCACACAAAAGTGTTTTAACTTATAACCTATAATATTGTTCTTCAATATTATAAAAAATATTTACCAATATTTTGTTTTAGTATTTTTGTTGCTTTATGCATTGTGTAAGCATTCAATCTATCTGGAATTTAGTTTAATGTATGCTATGATCGAGATTTTTTTCTAAAATAAAAATCAGTCATCTATGCCCTGGCTGGTGTGGTTCAGTGGATTGAGTGTCAGCCTGTGAACCAAAAGGGTTGTAGTTCAATTCCCAGTCAGGGCACATGCATGGGTTGTGGGCCAAGTCCCCAGTTGGGGGCGTGTGAGAGGCAACCACACATTGATGTTTCTCTCCCTCTCTTTCTCCTTCCCTTTACATTTTATTATTTATTCATTTTTAGGCAGAGAGGAAGAGAAGGAAAAAGAGAGGAAGAGAAACATCAATGTGTGGTTGCCTCTCACATGTCCCCCAATGGGGACCTGGCTTACAACCTAGGCACATGCCCTGACTGGGAATCGAACCGGCGACCCTTTGTTTTGCAGCCCACGCTCAATCCACTGAGCCACACCAACCAGGGCCCCAAAAACGTATTTCTTAAAAAACGTTTAATTTTGTTGGTGTTGGAGAGTTTATGACATGGTAACAGGTGCTGTAATGATTACTAGTATGTGGAAAGAAAATTAAGAAAGCTGACCACTTCCTATGTAAAACTTGTACTTCTCATGTGTAATGTACTTTGCAGTATTTTAGGAAATCCTATAACTGAGAAAAATTGCCTTATTTTGAAAAAATGAATGGTTCAATTTGAGATTTGTGGATTAGAATTTTTTTTGTATGTTTTGATTTTGATCATTTTGCTTTTCCTTTTTGGATGAAAATATGTGTTTTGAAGAAAAATAGAGCAAAGATAGAATGGTAGATAAGGCAAGAACTAAGACTGATAAAGAAGTCACAGATAGAACCATGAATCCAATGGATTCACAAGTGATGACCCAATAATAAGCAAGAATGGAAAATAGACACATGTAACTTGAAGGAACGGGCCATATCTCTCTTGTTTTATTGCACGATTTAATTTAGCAATTGACAGTATGACTGGCATATTGTAAGTACTTAATAAACATTATTAAATGAATGAATGAATGAGGAATCAGTAAAATATACGTACTATGCTCATCTTCATCCCAAATGGCAGGTCGGTCCACCTCCAGATAATCCCAGGTGCTTTAAGTTCTGGTGTTAACATTCTCGCCCTCAGTCCTAGTGAATATATGAATGAGCAGCTTCTTCTCCATAGCTGAGAGCTCTAACTTACATTTTAGGACAGTATATGGTGGGAGAAGGGAGATCTTAGACAAAACAAGGAAGATAACTATCCAGTTAAAATGAAGAGGTTCTTGCTGTTTCATATCATTCTTGTCCTATTGAGTCCTTTAAAAAAATAGAAAGGTAAGGAAGTATGCTTATTTATGAAGAGGGAGATTTCAAACTACTATTGGTTCAAAATTGCTGTGCTCTATAATAACACAATACTTTAAATAAAAGGAAACAAATACATTAATGCATCTATCGTGTAAATCTCAGTACATTCTCTGAAGCAAGACTGCAGAACTGTTCACAAGAGAATTTTGTGTAAGAAAAGTTATCATCTACATCACACCACAGAAAAAAGACTTCAGTTAAGACTTAAAGAAATTTGAGTGTCTAAGACTCTTACACTGAAATGCACATTTCTAAGCCCCAGGAACTTGGTAATGCTTAAATACAGACTTTTAACCAGGAAGGTTTGGCATCAGAAATGCACCGATGATTCAACCAAAGCTTTCGTTTCAAATGTCACAGTATTATATGTTGAGATAAACAGAGATGCAACATCAAAAAATACTAATTACTACAAAAAGTCCAGAAAAGCTAAAACAAAATCCCGTGGCAACAAAAACTGTATATGGAGATTTCACATGCTCTGGTTTAGTCATAGCTGTGGGCTTCTTTAATGATTTTCATATGGTGCATTAGTTCAATCATCCCAGATTACTGAAATGCATGTTACTGAGTTAAATAAACTTCTGCATAGGCTTTATTTTATTTATTTACTTTTTTGCTAAAATTTTGTCATAAAAAAAAAAAACATGGACATAGAAAACTAGGTTCCACACCTAGCTCTGATCAGCCTATGGAACACATCATTCATGTAGCTTAATTTCTGTAGGATCCAAATACAAAATGAACCAGTTTATCTCTGAAGCTGATCCCAACAGCCCTTTCTCCGCTAAGGAAGGCCAGTGGGGAGTGGGCTTTGACGTGGATGAATACTGACATTGAATTGAGCAGGGGATGATTGAACTCAGAGGTGCTAAGTCTATAAAATTCTTAGCCAAACAATCTAATTAAAGGGAAGAATGGAGTAGGACATAGACTGAGATAGGAATGTGGATAGGAAGAACTGCAAGACATTCTATTTGGGCCAAAAAAGCTAATAGTTTAATGTCACTGTACTTAACAGGTCAATTTAGGGCACTATGGGTAACTGTATTTGGTATGTGCTTGAGGGTTGAATGGGAGACAGTTGCAGATAAAAATGTTGTATCAATCCTAAAAAATCTGATATCCCTCTCTACCAGAGCTATCATGGCCTAGCTGTCAAGTTTATAATTCTCAGCAACATCAGGAATGATTCCAAATCACAGGTTGTATTAGCTGGGTTTGGCTGAGCTAAATAAGCATATACCACCTGCTCAACAGTGGGCTGTAATGAGGTGATTGCAACAGACGGGGAAGAGACTTGTATAATGACTTTATCTATATGACCCACTGACTATCTATATGACCAGGCAACAGCAAAACAGCCCTAAAATGGACTCCGCTCAGCCAGTTCGTTTCCTTGGCCATATCCATTGTCTGATTGGATTTTGGATACAATCTGTTCGAAACTATGCTGGAAGCTTACTCTGCTGGGACATTCTGCTTCAGCTACTCCAGGGTGATCTGGTTGTGCTCTGTCAACGTGCCCACCACCCTCACTTCAAATTCGGTGGCAAAACTGTTGAATATGGAAAACTCAAGTAGGAGGGAAAGGGTCTTTCATGTGATTTAGACTGGGCTATTTATTATGCCTGGAGGTTCCTGGAAGACCAGAAGATTAATAGAAAATGCTCACTTCGAATCTCAATAGAAGATGCCCCAATCACCCTGGAAAGCGTCTATATTTTACTTTCACACTTGCACGCTTGGGATATAGGAAAGGGGAGACGAGCAAACAAAGCCAGGAGTGAAAGGGCAAGGGTTCAATACATGCAAATGTTTCTGCATAAGTTGATATAAAACACATGACTCTGAATGACTTCCAAAATGCTTGAATTCTGTAAGACACACACAAAAATGAATGATCTGAACACCATCTGTTTGTCCTTTTGGTACATGTGGTAATGGTCACTTATCTGACTACCTGTGGATATGGAAATGCATTTGAAATAATGAAGGACCCTCTGCTCTATTATAATGACAACTACTAGTGACATTTGTAACCTTAGCAGCAGGTTAGAAACTATTTATGTCCACTCCCATTAAGAATTTTACCTCTTTTGACACATCCATTTGGTTCTGTTTGAAAGAGAAAATCATTAGTCTGACCTAAAACCACAAATGAAGACCAACTCCTCTCAAGTAATTTGCATATGCTTAACTATTTATGAGCTCCCTGCTGAGCATCAAAGGTGGTTATCAATCTACCTACACCCCAAACTTCTAGAGAACATTCAGTTTCTGTTAAAAACATGCTCAATTCCCTATGAAATGAAACTTGAGGTCAGAAGCTTACCAGGCAGTACTTTCGTTTCCTTGGAGAGCATTTAAGCATTTTTTGCAGTGAGTAAAGTTTATCCATTCATTCAACAGATATGTATTAAGTAGCTACAATGTTCTGAGCCCATAGTCTAATTTTAGAAAATGTTTAGGTCTCAAGAGTGTAGTGAATTAAAATCAATCTTATTTATCATCATCTATTCTTTTACCAGCATTCACAATCATTCCCTCCTCTTACCATAATTTAGTTTGTCATTTGTTGATAAATGGGCTAGATGACAAAATTTGGCAAAATGCAAAACATGGAGTATCTCTTATATGAAGCATGTGCACTGGTTGAATATTAGGTCTTTAAACTTATTCAGCATAGCTTGCAATAATCGCCCTTGAATACACACTCATCTCTTTTACTTTGTATTTATCTCAAGTTTTTATGTTTTTGAGTTTCCATCTAGTCTAAAACAAAAGCAGCAGTTAATATTGCTGCATTTAAAATCATTTCAGCGGTGAAGCGGCAATCTGGAGGAAATAACTGCTATTGCAAGTAAATGTTATCCATTGTTTTGTTGCAGGAGTTACACTTCCAAGAAGCAGTGCCTTATGCTTTGTTTATTTTACATTTTTTATGCAAATGACTCGCTGTCTTAATCTGGGAGTACATCAAAAGCAGAGCATTAGAATCTTTGTCCAAGCTACCAATACTCAGCATATTTTCTGAAATTACATGAGTCAAATAGCAAGATGATTGTTTAGAAAGTACAGAATAGCATCAGAGAAATTTTGGGAAAGAAAATTTTGCTCCTGACCACTAATGACTTCTGAAGTTTTTAGTTCGTGGCAAGAAAAATATTTCTGAAACAAAACAAAAATATGTTTACTGATGCTTTTTTCAATTAGTCGTTCTTTTAAGTATAAAGAATAGAGTGCTTTGGGGGGGTTTATTCCAAAAATACAGATTCTATTGAATTCCAGCTGACACTGCTGAAGGCAGTCTTTAAGATTTCCCATTATATGATGAAAGTGGTATTTACATTACTTCGCATCATGTCTCACTGTTGCATAATTATCACATAAACTATTTAGGAGTCATATGGGGTGAGGAGTGGGGGAAAAATCTAAACCACCTTCCTGGGGTTTTGTTTGTTTTTCTTTTTCTCTTTTTTCATAAAGTGTTTATAAAATGGGCAAGTCTAGGGGAACTTTCTAATTTGTGGATGGTGGTTCCAAGCTGTGCCTATACAGTTTTATGACTGCTTAGTTCCAGAATGTATAAACGTATTACCCTTCTACATAACAAAACGCCCAGGAGAAGGCAATGTAAAAGAAATGAAGCAGAGGAAAATATATTGCACCACTTCTTTTACATTTAATTTAAAGTGGAAATAAAGTGATTTCAGCTTTGAGGAGTTAGTGAATGCCTTCCACTTGCTTTTCCCTCGTTTCTTCCCAGCTGCTCTTGGCCAACAAACCAATCCTACACACCTTCGGAGAAAGTCCTCGCAGGCAGGAGTTGGAGGAAGATGTGGTCTCTTCTCCAAGAGTTCCTGTTATTTATCTGGAAACCAGATGATTTTTGGTTTGAAGGGGTGTGTGTGTGTGCGTGTGTGTGTGTGTGAGAGAGAGAGAGACAGACAGACAGACAGAGACAGAAAGAAAGAGAGAGAGATTCCTCATAGTCTTAACCTTGCTATGCAAACTAACTTTTCAACAGGAGCTGCAAAATTCATCTCTTTGCCAACAAAATACGTGCTACATTAGGTTCAGAACAAAATATCTGGAAGACAAACTGTCTTAAGTACCATACATTTTAGTACATTGTATATGTCTAGGTGGTTGGTATGCAACAGAAAGAAAATTCAATGTTCGAGATATTTGTCTTAAAAGCTTGGTTTTTGTGAAAATCCATGACTCTGTATTAAGTAATATGAAATGTGTGAGGAAGAATGCAGGAAAGCTTTTGACACATAGTAGGGCTTGACGAATAGAAGATGGATTTGAATATGACTGTTACAAGGCCTCAACGTATTCCATGGTTTTGGGAAAATAGCAGTGTGCACTCCTACTTGGTGCTCTGTGTCCAAACCGTAGAGGTTAGTCTAACAAAACCTTTGCTCTGGCAGCAGCTCTGCTGGGACTTTGGCCATAGGAACAGCAAGCCATACAGACTCTGTTCATGAACGTGAGAGGGGCTTCGAGACACGTGGCTGTCACCTTCTTCCTCTTTTCCAGCACAAAGTTCCTGACACAGCACTTGGCTGTCTCCTTCTCTGTGTCTCTACCTTCCATTTACTACTCCATGCATTAAATAATCTGCTCGCAGAGTAGCTTTTGCCTTCACTCTTCACGGAAATTTTTTACTTCAAAATCTACCCGGAGGTCTGTCAGTGGCCAGTGAAAAGATCTGTTTCCATGACTCACTTTTTAATATTTGAAACATCACCTTTTCTTTGAGACAGACTTTAATCCCTGAGTCTGATTTAGTTACTTCCTCCTTTGTAATCTCATAACAAATTGCTTATAACTCTCCTATTGTTGTTACCTTGATGTCTCACAATTTATCTGTGTACACAGTGGCTGTTCTAACCAGACTTTAGACTCCTGAAAAGCAAAAAAAATTTGTAACACTAATGTATATTAGATATACTGACCATATTTTAAAGGCAATATAAATACTTATGGAATGAGTGAATAATGGGGAGATCTCTGACTGGTTTTAGAACAGCCTGTTTTTGTTTTATGATGAGATATTATGGTCTATCATTTACTTTAGGGAAGGAATCAAAAGATGCCAATGGATTTTAGGCATGGCTTTTTCTTACTAGCATACAGCCTCCCTGGAATACCATTCTTGTTACATTAAACTTCTACTCAGTCATGCATGCAACAAATAACATTAAACGTCTATAAACAGGAGTCCTTAATGACTCATTTTGGGTTATACAATGAAGTCAAACCTCTGGGGATAGTCTAGTATTTTCGACATGCTTTATTTTTCCAATACACTCCACTAAAGCTCACGTATTATATAAAAGATAGTGATCTCTGACATGTTTCCAGTACAATTACTTTACTGAATGATCTGAGGGTAGTGGAAGAAAGGAAGGAAGGAACGAAGGAAGGAAAGAGAGAAAGAAGGAAGGAAGGGAGGGAGGGAGGGAGGAAAGAAAAGTTTCCTAAATGTTTTTCTATTTCTTTATCAGCATAGAGGAAATACTTTAAATTATAAATTCAGATTGATTTGATATTTGATGGCGTATATGTTTAAATTGCTTGATTGTCAAAAATACTAAACTGTCAATTAAAAGTAGAATGTCAAACTGGAAAATAATTATAACAATAATTTAGGTAAAAGGTTATTTCCTTAAGCGAAAAAAATACCCACTTAGAATTAAATTTACAGATAGATAAATACCACACACATACACACACAAATACCTTGCATGGCCACAAAAAACAAGTTTAAATGATAGTTTGATATTGTTTTTATCTAGAAAAATAATGTTATTTTTCACATAAACATGGCAAAATGTGGTTTTAATCTTTAACTTTTTAAAAGTATTTTATTTATTTTTATTTTTAGTCAGAGGGGAAGGGAGGGAGAAAGAGAGGGAGAAGAACATCAATGTGTGGTTGCCTGTAGCGTCCCCCTACTGGGGACCTGGCCCGCAACCCAGGCATGTGCCATGACAGGGAATCAAACTGGTGACCCTTTGGTTCGCAGGCCAGTGCTCAATCCACTGAGATATACTAGCCGGGACTTAATCTTTAACTTTTTGATTTGTTTTAGTTTTGTCTAAGTCATAATAATCAGTGTAGACTGGCATATATTGAAAAAATCACCCTCACAAACTGTTAGGGATTCTAGTACAAAGTTTCATAACTGAAAAAGTCCTTCATACTATTTTACTCAGAAACTCAAATTGTCTACATTGAGCCACTAAAATTAATAAAATAACAACACAGAAAAAAACCCACAAAGTAAATTCTCAGGCAACATTTTTGAAAGAACATGTAATAAAATAATTACTTTAGAAAGTAATATAAAGCTTATATACACATGCAACATACACATACACACCAACCATTTTGAGAATTTTGAGAGAAGATTATCAATAAAATGCTTCCTTAAATTTCTACTGGATCAATAGGACATCAAAATGACAACATTAGAGAGACTGCCTAGCCCATAATAAAAGATAAATACTGCATATTAAAACTTAAACATGAAATCTAACCCTTAGTGCGATGGTATCAGGCGGTGGATCCTTCGGGAAGTAGTTAGATGACGGGGATGGTGCCCCATAAATGCGACTGAGTGTCCTTGTCAGAAGAGACCAGAGAGGGCTTTCTTTCCACTGTGGGAAAGCACAAGGAGAAGTCAGCTACCCGCAGCCCGGAAGAAGACCCTCACCAGACCCCAGCCATGCTAACGCCCTGATCTCTGACCTCCAGCCTCCAGAACTGTGAGAAGTAAATATTTGTTGTGTAAGCCACTCAGTCTAGGATCATTTGTTATAGCAGCACAAATTGAAACAGTGATCTACACCTCAGACACAGAACTAAAGGTTTGGGTCACACCATGAGGTAAGCCACTGAGACCTCTTGAGGGATAGATGAGAGTGAGGACAATTTAGAACGGATCGTGGAAGAGGAAGAGGATGAGTATGGTGTGGTCCTGAGACTACATATACATGGAGGCTACAGTGCATCCCACAGCCCCGCCTTCTGTTTCTCCTCGGGAAGCAAGTCCCACAGGAGCAACGGAGGACCTGCCTTCCATCCTACAAGTCTGTGGGACACCTAGGAAGGACTATGGTTACAATGAAAAGTACTGCCATATCACCTGTTGCAGGAAGCATAACTCATTGCTCTCCTCAGCAGCTGCTCTGGAAGATCCATCATGTTCGTGCTAACGGCCCATTATCCACAGGCTGCTCCCACCTGATAAATACAGTGGGGTTTGGGGGAAATGTAAACATGATATTGTGAGATTTAGTTTTTAAAGTGTACCTTTTGCTCAAGAATTCCCCACTGGCATGGCCAGAGCTTTCTTAGAACTACACAGCGACCTGAGACTGCTTCCCCTGCCCTCTGTCCTTCACCGTCTTCATCACAGCGTTCAGATCTGCCTCAGGGTCTGAAGATATGTCCCACCTTGTGCACCTTCTTCCCCTTTTTTCTTCATGGGTGTTTCCCCCCAAATCTCTTGAATGTCTGTTCCTACCCTGGCATCTGCTTCTCAGAGAACCCAAATTAAAAACCCTCCAAATTCAATGGAAAAAAAGATAATAGAATAATGAGATAATAACATCACAATATTCTCCAGAAAAAACTCAAGTTTATTTTTTTCTAAATCTTAGAAATAAAATTAATGCTGAAAAATCTGACAGAAAAGAGATATAGAGGATTGATCCCAAAGGGCTGACATTAAACAAAAAAGAATCTAGAAAGTTCCTAAGGCAGGGAAAAAGACAAGAGAATGTCTGAGTACAGATAAGAAACCCAAAACTTACATGAATAATATTCTACTAAATTAATTTAAAAAATGATCCACTTATAGTTAGGTATTTTGAAATTTCAGAACACTAAATATAAAGGCAAAAGTTTAAACCTTTCATGTGATGGAACATAACTTGCACATGGAACAAAATGGCAATGGAATTCTCCATAGAAGTGGTAGACCCTCAAAGACTAGGTATAAAAGAATGGATTCAAAATTCTGACAGACAATAACGTTCAGTCTGGCTTATTAACAAGTTTAAAGATGCTAAGAGCTAGCATTTATTAAGCCACAGGCACCACTTGAATGATTCATTTAATCTTTAACAATTCTATGAGTCAATGCTATTAATACCCATTTTACAGAAAAAGAAAATGAAGGAGAAAAAAAGTTCATTAACTTGCTCAAAGTCGCATCACTAGTAAATAGCAGAATCAGAATTCAAACCCCATAAAATTGAAACAGAACTCAATTCTTTGAAATGTACTGCATCTCAATACGAACATTGTAGATTATATACATTTTTCAGATACACGGTATGAAAATGATGGTCTATGCATATTTGTTTAAGAAGTTTTCTTAAGATATATAGAAAAAATAGAAGTTAACATATAATAAAACGTCACTATCCTAGACAGAATAACTCCTCTCTCCAAAAGATGTCTATGCCTTAATTCCAGAAACCTCTAACTCTCTTACCTTACGTGGGGAGGGATTTTGCAGGCATGACTGAGCTAAGGACCTTGGGATGGGAGATCACCCAGGTGGGCCCAATGCAATCACAAGCTTGCAGGACGGAGGCAGGAGAGGAGGGGTTTTGAAGATGAAAGAGGAGCCACTAAAAGCTGGAAAAGGTAAGGAAACATATTGTCCCTACGGCCTCCAGAAGCAGCACAGTCCTGCTGACCCCGCTTGGAGTTCTAACCTCCAAATCTGCAAAATCATATGTTGTGTTATTTTAAGTCTCTAGTTTTATAGTAATTTGTTACAATAGCAATAGGAAACTAATAATAGCAAAACAAAGCGTGACAGAGCTATGGAATCCAAGAAGACAACTCATCCCAGAAGGTCATTAGAAGAAGGCCAAGATGAGAGTTTTGTGAGAAGCCCAGAAGCAAACTTCTTGGGTTGGAAAAGGTAGACACAGAGATCTCAGAGAGAGGAAATCGAAGGGGGGTGATAATTGATGTCATTATTCTATGGGGGGAGACACAAAGTTTAACAGAAGAGAGACATAGCATGAATAAATAGAGATTATTATAAACTCCTAGAAAAAATATCAAGTAAAGGTAATGCGCTTCTAAACACAGCTTTTCTTGGCATGGAACAGCACCCACAACACTGCAATATAAATGTTCTTTATTGATTTTACTAAAAATAGCAATAGAATTATACTGGAAAGCTGAGGAAATGAGAGCTAAGGTTTTATTATGGGAGCTAAGGTTTTATTCAAATGATAAATTCGCCTCTGTCATTAGATAGTTAATAGATGAAATATAAAATCAGAAAACAATAAAAAACAGAAACACATGCAGAGACATAGGTGCTATCACTTGAAAAAAGAGCTAAAAGGAGTTGCTCTTGGGTGTGAAAGATGGGAGGGAAATGGAGAAGATATTCTACTTTGTTATATTATTATTTTATATTGTGTTAATATTACTTTATTTTTACATGACAGAAATTAATTTAATATAGCTTTAATTTATGAGATAAAAGCAAATAAAACATAAAATTAAAAGACATACATGAATATTTAACTGAGATTGTAGGCATAAAAGCAAAGAAACCACAAAAATGAGATCAATAAATATGATTCTCAAATAAATATGATGCATATATATATATAAATTAGAAACAATTCACAACAAAAAAACCTATTTGCAACCAACATACAAAGAATGTATATTCTTAATGTGTAAATAACCCTTTGCAGTCAATAAAATTTCAAACCTTCCTATGAAAACATTGGCAAAGTACATGGACAAGTCAAAGAATTATGAATGATCAATAAACATAAAAATAGGCTAAACCCCTATAATAGTCAACATTACGTATATTAAAACAAAAAGTAGTTGCTTTTTTAACTTACAAAAATTAAAATAATAACGCCTTGGCTGGTGTAGCTCAGTGGATTGAGTGCGGGCTGGGAACCAAAGGGTCCCAGTTCGATTCCCAGTCAGGACACATGACCTGGGTTGCAGGCCAGGTCCGCAGTGAGGGCCATGTGAGAGGCAACCACGCATTGCTGTTTCTCTCCCTCTCTGTCTCTCTCCCTTCCCCTCTCTCTAAAAATAAAAATAAATAAAATCTTTAAAAAAAATTAAAGTAATAAAATTGATTGTTTCCAGAAGTGTGCTGATGTGAGAATTCACAAATGAGAGGGTAAGAATTAATACAGCTTTTCTGAAAGTGATTTAGCAATATATACAGTCTTAAAGGTGTTTTACCTTTGGAACTAGTGATTCCACTTCTAGAAATCTGTTCTGAGAGAACAATGGGCAATGTACTTGAGACTTATGTACTTGAACACAGTGTTGTTTATAATGGTAAAAATTGTAAATAATGTAAATGGCCAACATTAGGAGACTATTTTAAGATATTACAACACATGTTCAGCCATTAATTTTCTTGTCTGTGAGGATTACTTGACAGTGAAAACATTTTAAGATGCACTTGCAGTTAAAATATATTGAATAGACACCCACACACATGTTATACATTCCAAAAGGATTCTCATATACATGTATATACACACATGTAAGTGAAAATATTATGTTATAGATGATGTTAGCATTTTAAATTTATTTGCCTTATTTTTATAAGAAATATTTAAGAAATATATAAGAAACATTTTTCTTATTGTATACAATGGATTTTCATATATATATGAAAAACCAATGAATGAGCAGAACTACAATACAAAAACTATTTGTTTTATTTCCTGGGATTGTGATTTTCACATTGGATTCTTGGTAGACAGTAATTTCTCTATCAAAGTAATTCTTGATCTACAGAAATGAAATAGCCTCTTACCCAAGCACAAACTTCAGAAAAGTATACTCCCTCAGTATCCGATTTTCTCCGTGATTCCATTATCTACCAGCTCCAGCCTTCACTTCCCTTCCTATCTAAACTTATCCCCAAGGTAATTTCAAATTCTTCACTAATGTCTTCAGCTCTCTCTTTGTGTTGTACCATACCATCGAGACACCTACCTCTTCTTCTGAGACACTGAAAATAAACATATGAAAAATGATTGCTTTTCAAATTTATATTTATATTCATCTTTCTCAGAAAATACTTTTTTCCTTGATCTTTTCTCATTCTCTTTATTTTCCATATCCTCATTCTTCCTCTCCCAACATTTCCTGTTTTCAGTAGCAAATCCTTCCTTTCCAGTTACGAGGAGGACACATCCTATGAGATCTCAGGGGTTTTCAAAGTGAAGAGAACTGTAGAGAGAGGCAAGGGTTCACCAGGAATGGCCAGGCTGAGCACTGGGCCTCCTAATGGGCCTCCTAACTGTTCCTTGGAGAAAATCTAGCATTTTTAGTTACCAATGTGCAAATAGAGGCGAGTGGATAATACCAGATCTGTCCATAAAGTATCCAGCCACATACTATGAGAAATGGAGACATTTCCTGAAAAAGATACCAGAAACATGAAATATTGTACATAGGATGACAGCCTAAGTCCCCTTCAAAGTAGGCACCTTGGGGCCTTAAACAGTTCTCCCAGCATCTCTTTCACTGTTCAAAACACTGAAAAATCATTTGTTGGAATCACTATCAGCTGCCCAGTTGTATTTACCTGAATCTCATCAATGGTCTGAAATCTCTTCCCTCTCAAAGATGATTTTAGTTCTGGGAAAAGCCAGAAGTCGTGGGGCACAAAATCTGGCCTGTAGGGGGCTGAGCCACCTGAGTGATTTGATGTTTTGCCAAAAAACTGCACCAGACGTGATGCATGAATGGGCATGTTGTCATGACGAAGCTGCCAGTCACTGGTTGCCCATAGCTGCGGCTGTTTTCATCATACCGCATCTCTCAACCGATGAAGAACATTGAGGTAGTACTCCTTAATTGTTTGGCCTGGAGGGGCGTACTCATGATGGACAACACCTTCCCAATCAAAAACACGGTTCGCATGGTCTTGATCTTGCTGTGACTTTGAAGCATTTGCACCATACTTTAATTTGTGCTGCACTCCTGAAAGAAACGGTTTCTGTGGAGGAATGTTTGAACTTAATGCAAAATTTGCTGCAAATTCGTTCCTCTACTGTCTTAGTAATTTTGAATGAAATGGCCACACACTATACATGCTCACTAGAGGGCATCTATGCTCATAGTGACTAGTACAGTGACATTGTCATTGTTCACACATACACATTCCAGTCCACTCTCCTTGCCTGCCAGGTTACATTGCTGTTGAGTGAACCATTCTCATTATATTAACAATGGCTGGACTTTTCCTGGACAGACCTCGTATTCCATAAACTGAGGAGTGTGCCAGCATGAACTAACTCAGGAGGAAGATTCTATAGGTTTAAATCAAAGCTCTATCACTTATTAGCCCTGTAACTCTGCAACAGTTACTTCAATTCAGGCCTCAGTGTCCTTCTACATGAAACAGGGCTCATGTGACCCGTATCACTGTTACTATGGAAAATTTGTATGAAGAGCCAAAATAAAATCCAAATAATTTACTGTAATGCCTCACACAGAAAATACTCAATAACAATTAGTTGCTATTTTTAATTCTGCTATTATCATTATTTGGCTGATCTGGCGGAACCTCTGTAACCAGATTCTTGTGGTCAGATGAAGGTGATTATGTCATCCATATGTTTTCTTTTTGATTTAAAGCCAGAATTCCACGAATTGCAATCAGAAACAGAATGGATAGGCTTGATATCTCAAAGAATTACCACATCACCCTAGAGATTATTGCCTATTTTATTTGGACAGAACAAGTGGAAGTTATTGGAATTCCTCTGGTTGTTAATTTTTTTTTAAAGAAAGGCTGTAATATCTTGCAATGAGTTTGTATGTTTATTGAGAATGTGTTAGAGATCAGTTCCTTTTTGTTAAATTACAATTTCACAAGTTCAAAAGATGGATGAGTCATAGATAATGACTGTTAATTAATAAATAGTTCATAAATTACTAGTGACTTCCTATTTACACTATTTATTAAGCAAACTTTCATTGATAGCCTACTGTGTTCCAGGCTAGTGCCCTCATAGAATTTATAACCTAAGCTAGCACTAAAAAATAACCCTATAAATACACATACACTTAAAAATGACATAAAATGTTGTGCATAAAAGTTCAGGGTTAATTTTAAAAATGTAAAAAGATAACAAGTGCCATTCACCGGGATGGAGAAATCTAGAAAAGTGGCAGATTTGAGGAGGTCGGAGTTCCCTTTCACATATGTTAAGGATAAAGATGCCAGTGACACTCCCAACAGAGATTGGTAAATTGAAATGTGCAGATACAGATCATAAACTGTGGGCTTATTTGTTTGCTTTCCCCAAAGACATTATTGATATATCACAGTAACTACAAAGAGATTATTAATGTCATAAAAAGGATCATGAAAATATTGATGAAATAGTCATTGGGTGTATTTTAACTTGGGGCTAGAAATGGTGGAATATAAACGATAGATGGCCTCGACTCTGCTCTACACGTTCCAGGTTGGCAAAATGCTCTATAAAGGGACTGTTTCTTCCAAGTTGTTTGGTTCTACGGATCAACATAGTGTTTGGCAAACAAAATGTATTTACTCTTTTTCAGGGAGAAAAACACAAACATAAGTAAATATCAAAGGATATTTATTTAACACTGTTTGATCACCACTACTCTACTATCCTACAAATAAAGTATTACCCTTGAAGTCATAGATTTCTCTCAGATAAATTACCCAGGAGTCTTGGTAGAAAAAGGTCAACTTTCAAATGCTGGGGGACTGGCATGCTGTCCTGGGGAATTCACAATAAGCACTTTGATTAAGTTGCCTGAACTATGAGTGGAGGCTGGTCAGCAAAAAGCAAAACACATTGGCAGAAAAAGCAGAAATCAGAGTATTTTCTGAATTTTCACCAATTTGGTAGAAAGCCAACTTCTAAAATAGAAGCAGGTTTGTTGCTAGTACTTAGTAGGAAGCTTAGAAAATCATTTGCTCATCTGAATTTCTATGAGGAAAAGCTCGGCTGCACTTGTGGGCACGTGCTCCCTAGACCATGAAAGACCTTAAAGGTAATTGCTCACACTCTCAGCTGTGAGGAGCTGGTGAAAACTGACGTCAACCTCAGCAATGGTGTTGTGAAAGATGTTTTGACAGCCCAGGAGTTCAAAGACTGATGTGCTTTGTTCCATTGGCCATGTTCAAACCAAGTAAAATCTTGAAACCGAAATATTCTGAGAACAGGAGCATCCTTTTTCTAAGCTTATGTTGACTTTTTGAGAAAGCAAAGGGGAAAAAAGAAAGAGAGAGCTTCAACCATAACTCTCTCTACTAATCTTGAGGACAACTATACTACTTTTGAGTACAATTTAATTTCAAACAATTAAATTCATTTAAAAATAAGATAGAAAGAAGGAAGAAAAGAGGAAAGGGGAGAAAGGAAGGGGGGAAGGAGGAACGCAGAAAGAGGGAAGGGAAGAAGACAGGGAAAAAGAAAAGTCTTAAGATAAATTTATTAAAATCCTAAAACTACAAGGAGCTTTAAAAGCATTCTAGCCCAGCCTAGTGATAAATTTGGTAATCCCCTCTTTCCCTCTAACTATTCTTCATCCATCTTGATCAGTCACAGAAAAAGGAAGCCAAGTCCATTCTCTTGTTAGACACACCTAATTTATTATTCAGTGTTTCTTTTATGACTTCTAACTTGCCATCTAATAACTTTTACTCACTGGCTCTAGTTCCAAAATCTAGACTTACCAAGTGACATCCCCTTCCTTTTTCTCAGGAAAGCCCTTCAGTACAGAAAGCCCTATAGTCTCAGACACTCATGAAAGGCCCTGATCCATGAAGATGCCCAGTCTTAGCAGAGTCACAGCGGGCAGAAGCAGACCATCCTGGAAAGGAAATGCCACTTTGGGAGTAGGCTATTACATCATTCTGATTGGAGAAAATGTTGTAGCTGGACCCCCTTGTTGTAGACATTTGTTAAACATTAAACACTGAGGCCCATCTCCACAGGGAAACTATAAACAACTGAAAATGGGGTCAGCCTTGCACAAGGGAGCCTGCGGCAGAAGTTTTCAGACAGGAACGGAAAGGATCGGTGTCTCTAATGCAGTTAGTAAGGCAGTTCTTACATTTGCTATTTGATTCAGTAACACTGGAATGATTTGATTCTACTAAATCAGAAAGTCTGTTCACAAAGGCATTGTTCTGTCTCACGCAGGGAGTGGGGAACTAAAGAACTCAGGAAGGAATTCACTGTGGTGAACACAGTGGAGCCTCCAGTCCCGGGCAGACTGACAGGAAGTCCCACTGTAGCTCCTTTCCAGGCACTTAAGATGATGGACGGGCCCTGTGTAGGGGCAGAGACCAGTGGGATCTTAGCAAATTCAGAGCTCAGTCACAGGAAAAAAAAACAAGGCTGAAGATGGCATGTTTCTTATAGAACACGTATCATTTTTTTTCTTTAAAATTTCAATTACAGATTCTCTGCAGCTATAGTTGAAGTTGTGACACAGCAAACAGGACAGAGAGAGCAAAAGTTTGAAATGGGACAGCTAAAACATTTAGAATAATTTCTTTGCTTCTATGGTTAGAAAAGTTGTCCACATTTAAACCCACTGGAGGGAACATGATACCTGAGAAATCAACCCTAAATAAAAAATCAAATACAACCAGATAACCAGTCAAATAGGATTATGATGGTGTCAAGAGGCAAGGGACATCTTGTGGAAAAGAGCCACAAGGTTGTGTGTCTCCTGATTATGAAGACAAATCCTGATGGACCAGTCCCTGGCCCTACTGAGAGAATAGGCAGGGATTGCTTGGGTCCAAACATTAAACCGGGATAGCCTCACTAATAGTAGGAAAAGCTAATGACATTTTCTATAGTTTTAAAATTACAAATGAGATGTTATTAGAATCAATGTAGAGAATTTTCCAAGTGGAACCAAGCAAGAAAAATATTCTTTGTATTTACAATGTTAGTCTTGGAGAAAAAGGTGGTAAGCAGTTTTTACGTTACTAAATTAGGCAATACTATTCTTAGAAATGACATCTTTGGATTGATTTCTCGACTCACAATGAACTCTCTCAATGACCCATTTACCTTCTGAAATAAGGCCCTGATAACCTTGCTTATATTTGTCCCTGAATTAGAGCAATTATATTTTCCATAGAAATTGAGCATAAGAAATGTTCATCCGGTCTGGACTTGTGTTTTGAATGGGATGATATTAACTCTAGCATCTGCCAGGTGGTCTGAGAAGCAGAGCAAGCAGTCTGCAACAGAAATGCAAAGAGAGGCAAATATGAGACACACAGAGTCCTTCCTAGTTTATGGTTCCAATTTAACATTATAGTTCCAAATTTTTTCCAGACTGAGGGCCAACATACGCCTTCCAGGATTTTTGATGAACTACCTCTATATTCTTTTAATAAACATGTCTCTTTTGCTATAACTAATCTAGGTGTGCTGTTGTTGTTGTCATTGATAACTAAAGTTCTACTTACCAGGAAATAGAGCTATATTCCTGCTTTTGATTTTCCACAGACCTCACCTTAGATGGAAAATCATGTTTTTATCAATGCTTCCTGTAGTCAATCTGAACAGCCTAGCATAACCCTAGGTAGGGTAAGTCCTCCAGAGATGGCTTCTGGCAAAACCACGCATGCTGTTTCAATTTACTTTGGCCAATGTACCCATGCATAAGACACGGCTTATGTGTTTAGATACTATTCTGGATGCTGGGGTTTTGTTGGTGGACATGATGGTGTTCTAATTTACAGGGAGACTGCAAAATCTGTGGGAAGGCTAAGGAGAAAATTTCAGTGCATTGTGGTGAGTCCTAAAATAGGAGTAAACCTGGATGATATGAAAGCACAGAGAATGGACATCTATGCCAGTCATTAAAGATCCAGAAAGGGCCCTGGCTGGTGTAGCTCAGTGGATTGAGCGCGGGCTGGGAACCAAGCGGTCCCGGTTCGATTCCCAGTCAGGGCACATGCCTGGGTTGCGGGCCAGGTCCCCAGTGAGGGCCAGGTGAGAGGCAACCACACATTGCTGTTTCTCTCCCTCTCTTTCTCCCTCCCTTCTCCTCTCTCTAAAAAAAATAAATAAAAATAAAATCTTAAAAAAAAAAAAAAAGATCCAGAAAGGGTTTCCAAGGGAAATGAAGCATACAACAACATCCAAATGATAAGCAGGAGTTAAACCAGATTAAAGAGTTAGGGATAAGGGAAGCAGATTCCTAGGCCAAAAAATAAATTGGCTTACAGGCAAGAGTTAGCATGAATAACTTTTCACTATACCTGGCAGCTAAAATTCAGAGTAGGAACTGGTGAGAAATAATGCAAAAATAGCAAGGTCCAGATCTAATGTGAGGACAGGGATTTGGTGCTAAAGGCAGTGAAAAATCTCTGATGGATGTCAAGCAGGGGAATTACATAATCAAAAGGGTGTTTTGTAAAAGATCATGCTCTTCTAAATGGGTTGGAGGATGTCAAGCTTGCCCACAGATAGAGCTGGAGAAGTGAGCTGGTTCAGTAATCCATGCCAGACAGGGAGGTACCCAGGCTTGGTAGAGTTAAGCATGAGGATTGAGAAAATGAAATAACACAGTGAGCTAATCACTAAAGCATTCTGTTGGGGAGATTGTACTGAAAAATCTGAAATAAAGGATCAGGTCACTTCTTACCATGGTCCAAAAACCAACAGCTTTGATGCCAAATAGAAGGCACATCTGAATAGTTCAAGAGTTGTTTCCATTCCAGAAGAAAACTTGTATAGTCTTGGTAATTTTTATAGTTATCTGAGCCTCGAAGGGCTTCAAGACTGGATTTGAAACTTTATTTAACCACTTTACTGCCACATACATTACAAAGCCTGAGGCCGGCCATAAAGAAGTTAATTCAATGAATATTCATAATCAATAAATATTCATTAAACAATATTTCCGTTCCAGGCATGCTGTTGCTCCTGGCAGGTCCCGCCTGCATGGCAGAGTGCACTTGTTAAGTGAGTGTTGCTCATCGCAGAAACACCTTATGGGATTTCATGAAAGAAGCTGCATTCATCTACAATACATACAGCTGTGCAGAGGCAAGTTTGAACAAATCCTGTACAAAAGGAAAAAAGGGCTTTTCCTCTTAAGTACAATGCTTGTGTTTCACACGTCAAATGTGTGGCCAAATATGTGAAACTCTGTAGGGGAAACCAAATAGACTTCAAAGCGTTTTATTTCTATCTTTATTTGCTAGGTAAGTGCAAACGCAGTGGTCCCTAACCAGCTCCGTGGCTGTCTGATAAAAGCCAGTTTTTAAATACAAATGGAGAGCTGTGAGCATAAATGCTCAAAAATATGTTTTTGAATTGTATGATGGCTTTTTATAAAGCCATCCATTTCATGTTAGATAAAGTAGCTATGATGCTGTTTACATTCCAACTGGAGTTTGTGTGTTCTATTAAGATAAATTATTTTTCTAAAAAATGGAAATGACTACTTACAAGTGTTTCTTATGAAAGAACCCAGAGGAATTCTGTGTGACCACCACCCAGAGAATTTTCACACCTTCTTGCACACTGATAATAACATAGAAAACCTACTGGATATTGACAGTAAACAGATAACTATGACTGCACGATGTTATCTGCTTCAGAATTTCCTGCTTAATAATACTGTGCAAAGAACCAAATGTTCAACAGGTTGTTTTTTCTTTGTGTTTGTTTGTTTTTTCCACCTTGTTAAGATGCTGCAAGGCTCTTGTTTTCTGACCATTTCTTGGTTGCCTCAGGGAAACGAGGCTGTTCTGCTGAGTTCTGAAAGTTTGAGGAGCTTCCAGTGAGTGTGTAGTAATAATGTCCTTCTCTCAGGTACCTCCTATTCTTCCCTCAAGCCTGGGTATCCACAATCATCACCCCAGATATAAAAGTCCAGTTGTTCTGCCACCTCTCTACCAATTAAATCTGAAAGAAGGTTCCCAGACAAAGAGCATCTTTAGCACAAAACTTCAGACTCTCTGAAGGAGTGAGCCAAAAAGCTATGGAAGACTCATAGAAGCTTTATAGGACACTTATGAGTTTTGTTTGTGGTTGTTGTCATTGCTGATTTTCATTATCGTTCAGGTTTTTTCACAGAACTCCCTTCCACATGCTCCCAGCAACCTTCATTCCCAGGAAAATGAATTTGCCTATAGTGGTAGATTTCTCCAACTCTCACAATTTGACATTTTATTTGTTGTCTTCAAATCCTGGACTTTAATTCATCTTACATATTTTGGGTAAAGTACTAAGGTTCTTGATTCAGTAAAGATGGCATTTATTGTCCTGTGCCTGGGAGTCTTTGAATGGAAAACGTGAGCGGTAAGAGGCTGGCTGGAAGGGTGGATTGCCTCAAGCATACAGATGGCATGAGAAGCCTCAGCCAGGGCGCTATCAAAGGCACGATAATGTCCTTATATTTTTCTGTTTGAGTGAACCTGCTTTTAATAGCTCCTAAATTACATGTTTTACCATTTAAAAAAAACTCATATAGAAACTACAGGACTCTCATAACCTAAGTAACTGCCTGTCAAATCCAGATCACTAATTAGCCAAATTAAATTTTTCATATACTCAACAATCACCCTCACTTCTGGGCACCTGCTAGTCCTCCAAAGGAAACTTTAATAGTCACCCTATTACCTAAGCAATTTTAATTGCATCTGTGGGATATTATTAGTATTATTAGTGAGTTGCTTGACCTTGCTCATGAATAATAATTATAAAATACAATAAATTTTAAAATATAAATTATAAAAAATATGAATTCAAAGACTTTTCTTGGGGACTAATTTTTAACCCAAGTTGAGCTTTGTCTATAAATTTATTTTTTTTTCAGCTTGAGAATAGAGAGCTACAATGGAAACCATTCACCTAAATTGGCTCCATGTGACACTATATTTTACAAAATTATTATTAGGGAAATATAACAAATTGATTTGAAAACAATTGTTAATAATATCTTTGTTACCATGATAACTTTGTCTAATAAGAAAAGTCCTTTAGCCCTGGCTGGCGTGGCTCAGTGGATTGAGTGTCGGCCTGCGAACCAAAGGGTCGCCGATTCTATTCCCAGTCAGGGCATATGCCTGGGTTGTGGGCCAGGTCCCTAGTTGGGGGCGTACAAGAGGTAATCACACATTGATGTTTCTCTCTCTCTCTTTCTCCCTCACTTCTCTTCTCTCTAAAAATAAATAAATAAAATATTTAAAAAATAAATACAAATTATAATTTTTTTAAGTTTTTTTATCCTAGATCTTGATAATTTGTGTCACTTAGCTATAAACAGATTGTTTCTTGTTTTTAATTAAATGAAAGATAACATTTCCAAGAACATTTCAAGGAAAAACAAAGAGTTAAAAAGTAAAGATATGAATATCAGTCCTGTTTTTTTTTAAAGATTTTATTTATTTTATTTTTAGACAGAAGGAAACAGAGGGACAAAGAGAGGGACAGAAACATCAATGTGTGGTTGCCTCTCATGTGGCCCTCACTGGGGACCTGGCCTGCAACCCAGGCACGTGCCCTGACTGAGAATCGAACCAGTGACCCTTTGGTTCCCAGCCCGTGCTCAATCCACTGAGCTACACCTGCCAGGGCTGAATATCAGTCCTGTTTTTTATTAGAATTCCCTAATCACCATAAGTTTCACATTCAATTTAACAAAGGCCATTCGTTTGGAATATCACATAGATGTTGTCTTCTGGAACAATGCAACAGGGTAGAAAGAATGAAGGGATTGTGTTTTTATATTCAAATCCCATTCTTCTTACCACAAACTATACCTAATTTCAACGGGTAGTAGAAAATCAAGTATGATAATGTGTTCATGGAGATTGAGAGTTTTTCAGTTGATTAAACATCCCAAGAAACTCTTTTGCAAATACATTTTCTAAACTCACCTAACTAAAACTCCTATCCCCATTACTGCTCTTCTCATTTCTTTTTTTCTCAAATGAAACAGAGGTATTCTTGCCACCTTGACTGTGCTCCAGAGATGGCTTTCCTCACTGCTTGATCTCCATTCCTCCAAGCTGGGAATTGCAGACCTGAAACCGACAGGACGGCTGGTAAGCCCCTAAGGCAGGGGTGTCAAACGCATATTCATCAGGGGCCACATCAGCCTTGCAGTTGCCTTCAAAGGGCCGGATGTGATTTTAGAACTGTATAAATGTAACGACGCCTTAACTAGGGACAAGGAGCTCTACGTTCAGCCATTTCAAGGCAACCACGAGACTGATGTGGCCCCTGGTGAAAATGAGTTTGACACCCTTGCCTTAGCGGCTTACCAGCTGTCTTGTCAGTTTCAGGTCTGCAATTTCCAGCTTGGAGGTGAATGAGTTTGACACACCTGCCCTAAGGTATCAGTAAAGCTGGGGAAATAGAGTCAGATATTCTGAGCATTTGCACTCACATCTCATAATAAAACCAAGCAAAATACAAACAGAAACAAATCTTCCTACAATAGCATGTACCTTTTAGCTTGTTTTATTCCATGAGGAGGAGCCATCCAGTTAGTTACCCCTGGTCTAAATACTATTTTTTTTTTCAAATCTTAATTATTTGTTTTTTAATTTTTATTGAATTTATTGGGGTGATACTGATTAACAAAATTATATAGATTTCCAGTGTAGAACTTTATAACACACCATGCTAAGTGAAATAAGCCAGTCAATATGATTTCTCTTATATGTGGAATCTAATGAACAATATAAACTAACAAACTAGAAATCTTGTTAACTATTTAGGTGCTGCAGTAGATGGAGCTGAAGAGCTGGAGCAAGGCTTGTAAATTTAAAAAAAAAAAAAAAAAAAAGTCTTCACTCTCCTGATTCTGTATGCAGCTTGGTGAACCTAGGGCATGGTGAAGAGTGATGTCAGAGCTTGTATCCTGGGGGACACTCTCTCTTATTCTCTCAACATCTTTCAACAGATCATATCCTATAATCTCAGGACCTTTGCTAGGCTTGCTTATTTGGAAACATCTTCAAAACCAAATAACTTTTAATTGCTATCATTACCAGGTTACTGATACAACATTTGACAGCTATTAGCCAATCATGTCTATCATGTATTTAATGGGAAAGCTTATCAGCCACAGAGGAACCTTAATTAATTAGGTATTCTCCATTGTAAAGTAATGCACAAACATTCAGTTCACACTGATATGAGATTAGTAGCATGAGTCATAGTACCATAATGTACTATATTGTACATAGTGCAATAATAATAATAATATACTGATATCTCTGTGTGTATGGAGAAACTGAGACTCGGAAGTTAAAATGATTCATTCAAGGACACAGAAGTATCAAAGACAGACCTCAGAATAAAACTTGGATTTTCTTGCCACCCGTGCTGAGTCTCAGAAAACTCTTCCATTACCACGAGGGGCAGCAATAGCAACAAAGGACCTTTTGGAAATATTTTTTGCATATGGATTTAAAAATCCACAGAAATGGAATTTAAAAAGCAGCAGTAGGACACGGTAAAGATTAGCTGGCTGCTGACTGTAAACTGCTCATCTAGAGGGCTTTTCATTCTCCATTCTCTCTGATCCCCTAACCGAAAGGAATGGTGGCGTCCATAGCACCACCAAGCTTGATAATTTGCTCTTTTACCCAAATATATTTTGGAAAGATGAAGTGTGTACGTCACTTGGCAAAACAGCATGACTCTCTTAGCCTTTGCTCGCTTTATCCCGAGCCAAAAAAGTGTAGATCTGACAGCATCTGTTTCCACTACCCATGCAATTCCAATCTTCAAAAAAGCCTAAGTGTTGGGAAGGAAGTTCTGAGAGCTTTCACATGCCTGCTCCTTACCAGGAAAGCAACTTTCTTCCCTGCATTCATTCTACTTCCCTTACGCTTGTGTCTGACTCACAAGTTCAGCTGGGAGATAACTTAAGAGGAAGTCAAGGGGAAAAGATCAAGAGTTAAAAATTGTATTAAGTTCCATGATTGAAAAAAAAGATGTCAAATAATTTCAAGTGGAAGCTAAACAGAGTGGTCTGTAAAGAGGGAGTGAAAGAAAGAAAAAAACAATCATCCTCAGGTCCTGAGAAAATTGTGTTAGAATATACTAGATGAAGCATAAGAAATTTAACATTTTTGGAAAATTTCAGGAGGCAGGTCAAAATGTCTTCAAATAGGGTAATTTGAGGGGAAAAAACATACATTTACTACATCAGTTTCCTTGCAAAAAACAGAGATGGAGAATCTAGAATTTCTAAAAGCAAATGCATACAATGGTATGCTTTTCCTTGCTGTTACTTTTTGTTTTATTCTTATTTAAGAAAATGCAACAATAATTCACCAATAAATGCTGGAAAATGTGAATTAATTTAGAGAAAAAATTTTGTAATATAGTCAATCCAATGTGCTCATCCTTCCACCTCAAATACCTCAATATACGTTGCAAGAAGATAGATGGAGGATCAAAGAAATGCCTTCAGAGCAGGGAAGTGTCGTTTTTGTTTCATTGTGCATGGCCTGCTGGCATTTTTAACCGTTAACAACGTTAAAGATTTTATAGAAATACTTCAAGCATTGGATTATTATGAAAAGTGCTTTTCCAAAGCTTGATAACAGGAAAATAATTATGATGATATTAAGATGTTTTTATAACACGTTATTTATATTTTGGAAATGGATATACAGACGTGAATACACATTGACATACTTTTAATGATTGTTTATTTCATTACAAATATTAGTAATATTTGTAAAATTCCAAGACCATTTTAAATCTAAACACTTGTTTATATCATGCTGATTATTTCCCTATAATAAACTTAGAAAATATTTGCCACCACAACTCAATGTTCGGAGCACTCCTGTACTTCATTTAACATGGGCAGCGGGTTGGTTGGTGACTTTCTCGAAGCTCCACACCGGCTGCACCTGTATCTCACCCTCGTTACAACCGGGGATGAGGTTTATTCAGACATACTTGGATCTGATCCGCCCACCCTGACAAATCTTCCACTCAACAATTTCAGTGCCATGTTTTTAATATTGGAGGATAGTCTGATCTCGTATCCATGGTTTGGCTTTATATTTATTATTCACAGCTCTTCTTTTTCATCTGAAACTTAGTAATAAAAATCTAGTTATATGAGCCAATAACTTTGTGACATTAAGCCATCTGTCTAGCGTTTTATATTTTGACTCAAAAACAGGCAATCAATGACTTCCCAGAACAATTAACAGAGGATTTCACAGAGAACGAAAGGAGACTTTTGCTTAATTATAGTCTGTGGAAAAGTTAACACATATTAACCTCTCAAATGATACACATTCTTATTATCAAACTTTTACAAACAGTGCCTTCATCTGTCATTATCCTCTAGTTACATACATCTATAATTATCCTCTATTTATCATTATAAATCCTAGGTATTTACCCAAATATTGTAGTGTTGTAGTGCAGTATCAGACTAAAGATGAACTATGTGGAAAGTTTTTAGAGGTAAACTAAAGTATATGTGTATGCATTACATTGAGTACATTGTGTCACGGTTTTCAGCACATTAGCAAAAATTTAATGAAATAAATGTTTCATAATTGTGCCAGTTTACCAAGTCACTATTTATTTCAATTGCTCATTCAGAGAAAAACAAATTGAAGAGTAAATTAGCCTACACTTCAATGAAACATTGTGTTCGAGTATATGTATCACTATGTGTCAGCCCCCTAAGAACACCTTCCAAAGATAAACAATGCAATGGAATGCCAAAGACCTCCCTGCACTGACGGCCTTGCCCGGCGCTCCCAGAGATCAGACTGGCTCTAACTGTACATCTGCACTCACCGTTACAGAGATCATTTCAGCCACCTTAGTCTAAGTGCGCATGCTGAACTGCTCTTCATTCAGAAGTTTCGTAGCTAGTTTTTAAAATGAAACTTTGGTTGCTAATAATGTAGAAGCAATCACTTAAATAATTTATTCCAAAAGAACATGTTCTTCTGAAGAAGATGAGTGCTAAAAAGTAAATTTACTTTATGTTTAACTTAAATTTAGGATAATTGTTCTACTTCATTCTAGATGTATAGAAGAAATGAAAAAGTTCCTTCAGGATATGATCAAAGCACAGTTTCTAATATTTCTGAGTCACTTAATGATTCCTGAAAGATTAACCTTTTCGAAACAAATAGACTTATTTATAATCATTTAACTGATTTGTAAAAGTGTTTGGAAGTTGCTTAGGCAGATACTTATGAAGTCAAATTTTTATTGTTGTTTTAAAGCATTTTTTTCCCACAAAAAGCTTTATTGTTTCCATTTGGTCCAATGCATAGGGTGCATTTGGTCCAATGCATAGGGTGCATAGGTTCCATTTGGTCCAGGCTCTAGGGTGGTTAAATGGCTGCCTAGATGTTTTGGGGAGAGCCTCACCCCAAAGTCAGATACCACGGGAGTGCAGAGGGGTGCCAGGGCCTCTGTGCTCCAAGACTCTTATTGGTGCTTCAGGGTGAACCTTTGGAAGGGACGCTTGCCCAGCGCAGCCTGTGGCCAGGCCAGCCTGCAGAGATTAGCCAGGTGGTCGCCTATCTTCTTGATGGGTTTCACCTTCTCATCCAGGAAGTGGTTCTCCAGGAAGTCACAGAGATGAGGGTCTGTGCGGGTAGCACCCAGAGCATGCAGATCCCGAAGGGTCTCATTTATACTCCTCTCCAGGACCAAGAGGTCTTCCGTGGCATCCTGAGCCTCACACCACTCATCATGGGACAGCTCTGCATGTCCCATCTGCTGGCTGGTTTTGTAGCTCCAAGAGACCCTGGTCTCCCTTGTGCTTCTTCTCAGGCAACTTGAGGAAGAGGTGGCCCCTGCCCTCCAGGACCACATCATGACAGTGTAAATAGAAGCCCAGAGAGGTAGGTGTAGGAGGCCCACAGATGCAGGTTGACCGAGGGGTTGACAGGAGCCTCCTCCTGGGTGGAGTAATTCTGACAAATCTGGGAGCTTACGGTTGTTTGACAATGAGGAGCTAAGGTCAAAAGAGAGTGTTGGCTGGTCTCAAGACTTAGGATGGCTGAGGTGGCTCTGAAGGTGGTGACTGGAAAAGAGGCTGGAGGCTGGTGGTGGCTGGAGGAGGGGCGTCCCTGGGTTGGTTCTGTCCAAACACTGCTGAAGCAAGAGACAGATACAGGGACAGCCATGGTCGCTGCCCATAAAATTTTTAAAAAAAGGAAACAAAAAATTTAGCCCAGGTTGTATCCATATAAAAAATAATTTATTATCAAAAAGAGAAGGTATGTTAGAATTGCTGGTACTTGATTTCAATTCCACTTGATATTAGGTGAAAGATATTCCACCTAATATCCTTCTGGCTGGATGACTGTCAGCAAATCTACTCATCTCTCTGTGCCTGTTTAAGTAACATTACCATGATAAATAGGAATAATTTATGTGACAGGCATAGTACAGTATCCCATACCCAAGTAGGAGCTCAAAATATTTTGCCCTGGCTTGTGCGGGTCATTGGAACGAGCACTGGCCTGCAAATTGAAATGTGGCCAGTTCAATTTCCAGCCAGGGCACATGCCTGGGTTGCAGACCAGGTCCCCAGCTGGGGGGCGCATGAGAGGCAACCAATTGAAGTGTTTCTCACACATTGATGTTTCTCTCACTCTCTGTCTCTCTCCTTTGCCCTCTCTCTGAAAAAAGGTAAATAAATAAAATCTTAACAAAAATATTTTTATTATTTTTAAAAATATTGTTACAGTTAAATTATTCATATAAATTTTAACAGGCTAAACCAAGGCTTTGAATATGAAATCAAAATTATTTATTTATTAAATCAAAATAATTCAATCAGAGGGTTGTTAGGCTCACACATGTACATAAACAAAAAAGAATTTGAAATACATGAAGTGCTATCTTTTTGCTCCACATCACTTTCAGCTCAAAAGTTTTAATTGTCTACTTGTAGTCAAGGGTGCTTACACCCTGTGGGTATGACTTAGTGAATCTCAACTGTCTCATTTCCTGATTCCCTTATATCTGCATTTGTAATCAAGTGACATTAATAGAGTTTCCAATGGCAATTTATAGAAGACAGCATATGCAAACAGATGTTCCGCTGTCAGAGATTATGAGTTAGTTTTACAGTGTGTTCCAAACCAAAATGTCATCTCAGAGTTGGTGTCCCTGGAGCTCTGGTGAGGTAATATAGGGGGTCCTTGGGCCCTATTATGTTAACTTGCCTAAGCTCATTTCCACCTCATGTCAGAAATTTTGTTGTTTGAGTGATAGTAGCAAATACTTTTAAAAAAATCCAAGATCACATAACAATTGTGCTAGGTAGCATGAGCTTATTATCATGATCATTATAGTTTAAAAATTAATAATGCAAAGAATTACAGAAAACACTCCTAGAATTACAAGGGAATATGTGGAATAGAATCAGGGAAATTTTATCTGATTTGAGTACAGTTTATATTGTAAATACTTAATTTTGACATTTCATTGTTGTGATTTCACAGGATTTTTCTCCTAAAATATCAGAACTTTTCAAATAAATTAAGAAATTATTATTAAAATGTAATAAAAAGAAAAAGTTCCTTTTTTCTTTAAAAAAAAAAAGAGAACTTTTACCAGCCTATCTAGTGAGAACTCAACATAACACAGCTTGTGCTTGGGGGCCAGAGTGATATGCGTGAGAAGGCGACCCATGTCTGCCACTTGCTAGGTATCAGATCCTGGGGAAATTACTTAACCTTGTAAACTTCAGTTTTGCCAACTAGAACAGAGCATAATAACACTATCAACTTTATTAAATCAGCTGAGGATGGAAATAGATAATGAATAAAGTTCTAACACAGTGCTTGGCATATTGGAAAGAATTACTATTAATTTTATTAGTAGAATTTTTCACTACTAGTTTTCCTCTATTAGCTATAAATACAGTTCATTTTGACCAAAATAAAATTTTGTTGGCAACACATTTCTACTTACTTTTTCAGGTCAAGATATGTCTTATCAGTGGGACATGATGACAATTATTGCAAAATGGGGATTAAGCAGAAGATCTGAGGCTTGTGTCTAAAGTCTGTATTAAAGAGAGGAGACACACATGTTTAACAGCACGTATAGCCCAGCAACATGTCACTACTGTGACAGGATATGAACTCAATGTAAAAACAAATAAATGTGATACTGCATAACAGCCAGATCTCAATTCTTTTTCTATTAAGAATTGCTTAGTTGTCTGCTTCTCACTCTAACACACAGTGAAATATAAATGCCAATATTCTCTTTGGAAGTTAAAAATTAATGAAAAAATGGGTTCTTGCAAAATCAAGTGGTTGTAAAGCAGAAAAAAAAGAATAACACATATTCATTATTTTTCTTTAAACTTTATGAAAATCACAGACTTGGAAATGACTTAAGGATATGAATGTCTCTCTGTGCGTCTAGTGCAATGATGCAGTAGTCTCAAAGATAGCATGCGATATGGAAGTTGCTATGGTAACAAGATGTTTTTCATTGAAGGGCAGTAAAAAATTGGTGGCATATAAATAACACATGTACAGTATATTGTCTTTGAATGAATGACCTTTGCTCTCGACCATAAGGACATTTTTTTTCTTTTCTGAAATTCTTGCCTATTTGTGATGTGCATGTGTATCTAATAGACCGGTGATCAAATTGCCCTCTTTGAAGCTACACAGGGTACAGGGAAATAAAAGGTAGCTCAATATTGGATGTGGGGTTAAAAGAAGCTGATGAGCTGGAAATTGAAGCATTTGGATTAGGTGTTATGCTGAAAACATTTCACACTTTACAAGCCCACTTTGCAATTAAGAGCGTGTTTTAAAGATTTATTTTCTTATAATATGATGAAAGGACTACTATACATAGCAATTAGTTGTTTATACAAAAAAAAAAATAGTAGTATCAGAGAAGTTAGAAAACTCCTACGCTCAAAGAGCAAGAGCACTGCTGAAGTGGGAAACACCCGGCACGTGAAGTACCAGGACAGCTGGCCTAGGTTTATCCCTCTTTTGCCTTCTGGCCTTGGGCGACTCACTTAGTGACACTGTCTTAGCCGTAAGACGTAGATAGAGCCGACCTAATTGTTAAAAAGGATAGGCAAGGGTGTCAAGGTAGCAAATGCGGATACGGTTTTAATACAAATTCAAATAATCATTCTTACTGAGTAATATAAAAAGATATTACTTGGTAAGGTCAAATTTTGGAAAGAGTTTGCCTTGCTTGGCTTTAGAGTGATAAACAAGTACTAATGGCAACTAAACTATATTCTTATTTTATGGTCAACTAGTCAACGTTACTCAGTTAGTAACTATTGACCTTTGAGATTATGACATATGAATTTGCCATTTTATAAATATAAGCTGACTCGTGAACTCAACAGTATGGCAGATATTCTAAATGCATCGGACTGAAATAACCATAATCAAAGATCAAAATAATATATGTTTATGTAAGTAGATGTATATAAAGTGGGGCAAAAGTAGTTTTGTGAATATGCCAGAGTTTATTCTTGTATTATTGTTTATTAATCATTGTATTGTTTTCCATTGAACAACTATAAACCTACTTCTTGCCCCACCCTGAATGTGTATGTACAAAATCTTTAACTATATGTATAATAGAGAATATATATGAATTACATATAATGCATGTGTATATGTATTATATTCACATGTATAGATATGTATATAGAGAGGTGGTACATATATTGTATATTGAGTTAATTTCTCAATTGGAAGTCCTAGAATGCACAATATGATATTAAGAAAGAAATAAAATAGGTACATATTACTAAAGAAGACACGTTCATAGATACTGTAATAGTCAACATAGAAATGCCATAAGAGTCCATATATCAGTTATTAAAATTAATAAGAGAGTTTGGCAAAGTTGTTCAATCCAAAGTTAATATATAAATACATTAAATCATATTCAACAGCAACAATATATTACGCAATATAGTTCAAATATAAAACATCCATTTAAATAACATCAAACTGTTCAAGTGCCTAACAATAAAGCCAACAAAAAGTGCAAACTTTTAATGTAAGTATAAAATCTTATTGAAACACATTTTAAAAATCTAATTAAATTGAAATATATTCAATGTTTATGATTGGAAGACTCAATGCCATTAACATATAAGCTTTCCCCAAGTTCAAATGCAATTCCAAGCAAAACTCAACATAAATTTGTATGGAATTTAATGAGCTGAATCTAAAATTTATAGGGAAGACTGCGACATGACCAAGAATAGTTTAGGTAATTCTGAAAAAGAAGAGCAAAGAAGATAGAATGAAGATATAAAGAAGAAATACCAACATTAAGACTTCGTATTAAGCTAAGACAGTAAGTACTGGCAAGTTGTTAAGCAAATGTTGGACCAGGAGTGAGCTCAGAACAGATTTGTACGTAAATGAAAATGCGATTTATGGCAATGTAGGCCTTGTAGATAACATTGGGAAGAGTATATTTTTAAATTTTATTTTAAATAATTTATCCTGAGATAATTGGTTGCACATAAAAAATGAAATTGGATCATAACTCATCTATGCACAAAAATCAATTCCAGGTAGATTAAAGACTTAAATGTGAATAGAAAACCATAAAAATATTAAAATACAAGTTGAGGAAACATTTATTATACATATAGTGTACAGAGGATTAACATGTACAATGAAAAGACAAACAACACAGCAGAAAAATGGGCAAAAGAATGAATAGGCATTTCACAGAAGGGCAAACACAACAGATTTGTAATCATATTCTACCTGTAATGTATTCTAACTGGTTAGTAGTCAGAGAAATTTGAAGTAAAAGCATCCGGATATTTTTTTTCCATGTGAAAGACGAGGGGAAGGAACAACTGAACGCTGGATCACGCTGACGCAGGCTGGAAGGCAGGCTCACAGGAGTTCTCCCCTGACCAGGGGATGTGTGCGATGGTGCAACCATTTGGGAATGGTTTGGCATGACCTGCTAAAGTTGGATATTTGTAAATCCTCTGCATCAGCATATATACTTTGTTATGTGCCCTAGAAAAATTCCTGTATGAGTTCATGGTGAGTTTTTTCTACCTTCACAGTAGCTTTGTTTAATATAATAAAAATTGTAGAAATAGTCAAAATATCCAGCAGCAGTAATATATATACATATTATATATAATTGTAGATTATATATGCACACATGCATTTAATAGTTATAAGATGGAATATTATATACTAGTACAAAATAAAATTTCTGTTACATGTATCAATGTAGATTTGTAAAAGATATGAACCAAGTAAGTCACAAAAGAATTAAAATAATATTATTTCATTTATATACCTTTCAACCCAGATAAAACTAAACTGTGTATTATTTTGTGTTTAAATCATATGCCCTAAAAATCAAAGGAAAAGCAAGAAGATGATTAAAATAAGTTTCAGAAAAGAATGTATTTGCTGGGCAAAGAATTCATTGAGAAGTTCCCATGACTAGTTATATTGTTTCTTCAGCTATGTGGTGGCTAAGTGGCAATCCATTTTAGTATTCTTTTAACTGTAATAGTGTATGTTTCCTATACTGTCATATGTGTTATATATTTCATAAAAAAATAATAAGATATCACTCATTCATGAGTTTGCTCCTACATTAATTTAACAGGAAATCATTGAATGCCTTTAATTTGGCATTGTACAGATGTTAAATTAAATAAATGAGTTCTATCTTTTCAAAGAGGTAAAAATCAAGCATCAGTTATAGAGAAACATACTAGAAAAACAACTGTGCAGTGTTGTCACATATTCCATGACAGATCTGTGCACTGGGTGAAGGCAGTTAAACTGTTCTGGGGGCTGATGTTTGGTTGGTTCAAAGAAGACTTCTTATAAATTCAAAAGCTGAGCTGAGCATTGAAACATGCATGAGAAGTTAGTAGCCAAGAGAAAAGTCCCAAGAAATGACTTCTAGGAACAACCAAAAGTATATGAAGAGGCGGACATTCTAGAGACAACAGACTTTTTTAAAAAGATTTTATTTATTTATTTTTAGACAGAAGGGAAGGGAGGAAGTAAGAGAGGGAGAGAAACATCAATGTGTGGTTGCCTCTCACATGGCCCTCACTGGGGACCTGGCCTGCAATCCAGGAATGTGCCCTGACTGGGAATCGAACCTGCGACCCTTTGGTTCCCAGCCTGCGCTCAATCCACTGAGCTACACCAGCCAGGGCCAGAGAAAATAGGCTTTTTATGGAGAGCTGGGAGGGAAGGAAGGTGGGGAGAGAGAAAGAGAGACACTTAGAGAATCTAGGCCTCTTCAGGGATGCTATATTCCTGCTTAATCAGGAAGTGTTATGTTCTAAACACTTTATCGGGAAGCTACCACATTTTTATAATTCATTTTTTAGATTTATGTTATACCAAGGGAGTGGCTCTGGTAACCTTATAAAATTGATTAGTCAGGAAATTTATGTTTTAAATTAAAACTGTTTAAATACCTTGAAAAGATAAAAGAACTTCAAAAATTCTCTTTTACTAGTATCTTATCAGAGAAGGAGTTACTCACTAAAGTACAAAAATTATCCAAAAGGAAAACAGAAGTTAGGAGGTTCAGAGAAGGCCAATCTGAATCAGAAGTAAGTTCATGAGAAAAGCGAGAAGTTAATCGTGAAGTGTACTAGTCTTTTAGCCCTCACATTTTAAGAGAAACCAAGATACCCCAACATACTCAATTCAAGCACTGGTGATTAAAATACTGAACACCCTAAAATGGGAGGGGCTAGCTTACAAAAACAAAAGCCAAAAGATCTGATAAATGTTTAGCCTAGAAAAGAAGAGACTCAAGAAATAAGAAAATTGGTCTTCAATCAGTCAGTCTTGGATAGTTACAGTGAGGTAAATTTTGGAGCAATATTTTCTGACCATCAGAATGGCCTAAATATCAAAGGAATTTTCTTGGTGGTGAGGTCTCCATCACCAGGATTATCTTAGTAGGAACTATACAGCTAATAGGCAAAAGTAATATAGCCATAATATCAAATCTAATGAATATATATAATCTCTTCCACATCAAGGATACTTTTTAGCAAGTTATGTGTTTTTCCATATTTCATGGTATCCATTTATAATAGAATATTGCATAATAGAGAATTTTAAATGATCCAATTACTGAAATAAATTGTTATTTATAGAATTTTGTATACATAGAAATTAAAGTGAACACAGGTTATCTCAACTCACATGAAGTTTATAATTTGAATAGCAAAATGTAGTAAGACATAAAAGAACTTTTGAGATACTCTTAACAAGTTGTTTAGAACTTAATTTCTTTGAAGGACCTGGGATAATTTGAGCCCTGGCTACCAGAACTGGGCGGATGGTCCAGGCCATTGCTGCCCTTCTTCCCTAGACCCAGCCGTGAATTCGCCACATTGTGAGACTGTACTATAGGGACTTGCAAACTCCGTTGCTCAGAATTCTAGGAAATTAAAGGAAAAACACTATAAATATAAATTTTGTATGCAGTTTATTTGTGATTATTAGAGAAAACACCAGGTTTACATGTACCAGTTGACAGAACCCTGCAAATGATAGTTGTGACGTAGAGGACTTAGTAACAAATTGCATTAAAAAAAAAAGCCAATTCCTCTGAGTCTCTGGATGACTTAAAAAATTCAAAAAGTCAGTGCCTGAAAGAGTGTGCAAATTTAGTACATTAGAGCAAAAAGATCAAGACCTTAAAACCCAGCTGCCCTAAAGCCAAATATGTTTTTGTTTTCTTTTACAGGAACCAAAAATCATTCAACTCATTCATGTTCTGCATGAGTTCAAGCTTTAAAACGAAAAGAGTTATAAATCACACCCACACCAAGTGGTGTATTTCCTATTTCTTTCTTTAATGTAGGCAATGTTGACTTATGTTTTATCTATAATTTTATATAATTTTTTTATTAAGTGCCTTCTCCTAACATTTAACTTTAAAAATCGGACAAGATGGTTTTTATGACCCCATAATGCTCTAAGTTATGTGAGAATGTAAACTATGCCTGTCTGTCTCTAGTCCTGGTTCTCAGCAGTGCCTCACAGAGCTGAGGAAAGATTGCTGTGCAGATGAATGAATAAATAAAAGGTGAATAGATGTAATTTGAAGGGCTATACTTAAGTGCCATAAGGGTTATGAGGAGTGTTACCAAAAATAGGTTTTAAATGATTCTTTGTAAACATTTGTTTATTCATTGACCAAAAGTTTATTGAGCATTTATTCTGTGCAGGTACTACTCTGCATGATTGAAATATATCAGAGAACAAAACTGAAAAGTTCAGACAACAAATGACAAACATAAATAAATGCTTGATGGATGGTGAGGACTACTATAGAAATTTAAAGGTAAAACGTGGAACAGTGAGGGCCTGTTGTAGAAATAAGTAGGTTAGTCTCAGAAGGCCTTTTTGAGAAAGTGACATATGATCAACATTTTGAAAATGGTGATCAAATTAGTCATGCAAAATACCTGGCAAAAAATAATCCTAGGAAGAAGAAATAGCTGGTGTAAGATCTCTAAGACAGAAGAACGCATTGCATGCAAAGAACTGGAGGCAACACAGTGTTTCTGCATCGGGGTGAGCAAGAATGAGATGAGAAGATGAGATTCTCTTGGTCTGCTCATGCTGCCATAAAAAAATATCCTAGACTGGGTAACTCAAACAATGAAATGTATTTTCTTACAGTTCTGGAAACTACAAGTCCCAACTGAGCCAGCAGAGGTGGTTTCTGATAAGAGCTCTCTTCTTGACTTACAGACAGCTGACTTCTCACTGTGTGTTCATATAACCTCTCCTTGCTTGCATGCATGTATGTACAGACAGAGAAAAACACCACTTTTTTCTCTCCCTCTTTTTCTATGACCACCAATCCTAGGACCCCACCCTTATGACCTTATTTTATCTTAATTATCTCCTAAAGCCGTATCTTCAAATACAGTCACATTGAAGGTTAGGGCTTCAGCATATGAATTGAGCAGGGTGGAGGGGCATAATTCAGTCCACAGCAGAGATCAACCAGGTAAAAGTTGAGGGCAGATTATATAGGGCCTTGTAGACCATTGTAAAGACTTGGGCTGATTATCTCTGGAATTCTCTACACAACAAAGTTTGATGATTCTAAATTCTACTAGGCTATAGAATTTTTCTTCACATGACTTTTGGATTTTTATTCAGTGCTGAAGTAGCAAGAGACAAAAGCTATGAAGATACCCAAGTTGAATCTCAAATGTCAGCTTTGAATACTGGTTTTGAATATAATTGGAATAATTTGCCTGAATTTATTAATTGAATTCTACATCACAAACCTTAGCATTAAAGTCCCTTTAATTTAACATGCAAATCTATGCAGAAACATGCAAAACAAGATCCATAAAGCAACTGAAACCTATCTTCAGGCTTTACTATAGGGGTCAAAGAATGCAGATGGGAGGCAGGGAACATCAATTCTTTAAGAACAGCTTTTGTATAACCTAGTATGCTATATGTGTGTATATACGTATATATGTGTGTGTATATATGCATTGTGTATATATATGTGTGTATATATACACATATGGAGAGAGAGAGAGAATGTATACTGGTAAAGTACTAGTTTTAGCCAAAAATGGGATGAGACACTGTTCAATTTATTACAGAAATGATTACTGCATGCTTATAAGTATAATAATGGTTTAATAGATAATGTATAAAACTGTCTAATTGCCACTTAAGATGAAATATTTATCACATATGTGCCAGAAACTTTTGGCAGAGAATCTCCTTCCATTTAGACAAAAAGTAGCCTACCTAGTAAAAATAAAACAAACAAACAAACAAACAAAAAACCCAAAACACTAATTTGGTCTTTGTCTAATGTCATTAAGAAAAAAGAAATGCAAAGAAGCAACAAAAAAATGGAAAGATAGTCTGTGGACATGGATTAGAAAAATTAATATTGTTAAAATGTTCATGGTACCCAAAGCAATCTATAAATTCACTGCCATCTCTGTCAAAATCCCAATGGCATTTGTCACAGAAATACACCAAAATACCCACTAAATTTGCATAGAACCAAAAAGACACCAAACAGTCAAAGCAATCCTGACAGAAAAAAAAAATGAATAAAGCCATTCCCTGGCTGGTGTGGCTCAGAGGACTGAGTGCTGGACTGTGAACCAAAAGGTCACCAGTTTGATTCCCAGTCAGGGCACGTCTGGGTTGCGAGCCAGGTCCCCAGTGGGGTGCATAAAAGAGGCAACTGATCAATGTTTCTCTCACACATTGATGTTTCCCTGTCTTTCTCCCTTCCTTCCTCTCTAAAAATAAATACAATCTTAAAAAAAATAAAACCAGATGTATCACACTCCCTGGTTTCAAACTACATTAAAAGGCTACAGTAATCAAAGCATTATGGTATTGACAGAAAAATAGTCACATGGAACAGTAGAACAGAATTGAGAGCCCAGAAATATACGCACACATATATTTATAAAATGTTTTATAACAAAGGAGCCAAGAACTAAAATGGGAAAGAACGAATCTGCTCATTGAGTGGTGCTGGGAAAATTGGACAACCACATGCAAAAGAGTGAAAGTAGATTGCCATCTGACAGAATACCCAAAATTTAACTCAAAATTTGAATTAAAACCTGAAATCATAAAATGCATTGAAGAAACATAGGCTGTCAGCTCCTGGGCATCAGTCTTAGAGATGCTTTTGACTAGAATGGCAAGGGAAAGAAAAACAAAAATAAACAAATTGGGCTACAGCAAACTTAAAAGTTTCTGCACAGCAAAGGAAACCATCAACAAAATAAAAAGGCAATCACCTGAGTGGGAGAAGATATCTGAAAATGATATTTATGATACGGGTTATTATCCAAAATATACAAAGTTTGTCCAGAAAAAGTCCACCCGTTGTTCATATAAGAAGAACAGTTTGTGTGGCATTGATCTAACCTGGCAGCCAAGGAGAGTGGGTTGGAATGCGCATGCGTGAACGATGATGACTTCACTGTACAATCAGTGAGGTCGATAGACACTGTTGAGTGAGCATGTGTACTGTGTGGCTGTCACATTCAAAATGACTGAACAAGTAGAGCAACGAATCTGTATCAAATTTTGCATTAAGCTTGAACATTCCTGTGCAGGAACTACTTGGATGACTAAGAAGGCCATAGCTATGGGCAAGTGGTAATTTGTCAGTTTTATCACAACAATGCACCCACTCATTCATCATGTCTTGTGCAGAGTATTTTAGCAAAACATCAAATCACCCAGGTGACTCAGCCCCCCCTACAGTCCAAATTTGGTGCCCTGTGACTTCTGGCTTTTCCCAAAACTAAAATCACCTTTGAAAGTGAAGAAATTTCAGACTATCTTCGAGATTCAGGAAAATATGACAGAGCAGCTGATGGAAATTGGGAGAACTGTGTGAGGTCCTACAGTGCCTACTTTGAAGGGGACTGAGGCATCATTGTCCTATGTACAATGTTTCTTATATCTTGTATATTCTTCAATAAATATCTCTACTTTTCATAGTAAATGGCTGGATACCTTCTGGACAGACCTTGTATAAACAACTCATACAACTCTATAACAAGAAAAAACAATCCTGTTAAAAAATGAGCAAAGGATCTCAATAGACATTTTTTCAAAGAAGGCATACAGATGGCCAACAGGCGCTCGAAGAATGTTCAACATCACTAATTATTAGGAAAGTGTAAATCTAAAACCACAATGAGATATCCCCTTATGCCTGTTACAATGGTTATTATCAGAAAGAAGAAACAGCAAGTGTTGATAAGGCTGTGGAAAAAATGAAAATACTATTACATTGTTGGAGGAACTGTAAATTGGTGCAGCTACTATGGAAACAATGTGGAGGTTCCTCAAAAAAATTAAGAAGTACTATATGATCCAGCTACTCCACGTCTGAATACTCATTGAAAGAATATGGAAACATAAATTTAAAGAGATATATGCCTCTCTATGATTTCTCGTAGCATTATATACAATAGCCAAGATATGAAAAAAACCCTAAATGTTCAGCAACTGATGAATGGATGAAAATGTGCGTACACATCCCCCCACAACATGCATGCACTGGAATACTATTCACCATTTAAACAGATGAAATAATTGTCTTTTGTAACAACATGGATGGGCCCTTGAGAGGTTATGCTAAGTGAAATGAATCTAACAGAAAAATACAAAAATCACAATTTTATTCATATGTGGAATATAAAACAAAAAAAAAATTAAACAAAACAAAACAAAAACAAACTCAAAGAGATGGATAACAGATGGATAAAGAGGTGGATAACAAACTCAAAGAGAGGTGGTGGTTACCAGAAGAGAAGGGTTGCAGGGGGCAAAAATCGATAAGTGGGGTCAAATGTGTGGTGAGGGATGGAACCTGTGCACATAACAAATTATAGCTGCATACCTGAAACTTATATAATGTTATAAACCAATATTATCTCAAAGAAAAAGGAAATGTAGATAAAAATGTAGTTACTATCACATGTTAAAATTATTATCAAAGCTGAGTTATTTATAAAAAATTTTATAAGCATGTATTACTTTTAATCTTATAATATCATCACCATCATTAAATAGCTCTCATCACTTTATTAAAAAACTAATTTTCCTTGTGTGCCAGAGTAAATAACATTTCACCCAATGCAAATCTCTGAGAAGGAGAAGATGAAGAAATTGCATTCATTGGTATATAAGTCCAAGCAAGACCCAAGAGATCAGCTGTCTAATCTTCTCATTTCACAGATGGAAAGAGATGTGGAGAGGTTAAATAGTAAAATGTGAAATTGAGATGATTTTCTTTCACACAGATTTAGTGGCTTCATCCTTATCTACATGTTCAGCTCCAAGTCTAGTCAAACAAATAAAGAAATAATAATTTTAAAAGTTATTTTAAAAATAGAGCTGACTAAAATATAATTAGTTGCTGTAAGCTTTACCAATAAATCACAGACTTCAAACCTAGAGAAGAATAACATTTTTTCGAGATAATCAGACTACAAAATTTCTATCATTTTGCATGTTAATTGAGTCTGCACGTTATTTTATGGTGTTTTTTTTTTTTTCTCTCAGCCAGGAAAAATGGTATAGAATTCCATTCTGTTTCAGACACATTTCCCAAATCAGTTTTCCATCCATAAAGACCTCAAAATAATATATTAGCATCCATGCATAGATTTGTTTTCTAAATGAGGAATTTTAAACTGGGTAAATCTGTGTTCTTTATCTACACTAGGCCATATTACCAAGTGAATACCTCGAGAAAAAAAAATACCAGGAGACAAAAGGCCTTTGTTATGACCCCATGCACCCAAGGGTCATTGTTCTAGTGCAATCAGTGCTCATTGTTACAGTTACAAGGTGGTGACTTCTGTAACACTGTCACGAGTTATGACCCTGAAAGTAATATGAGGCAAAGAAGCAAGCAAAGCTGACCCAACAAAGACAGATATAAAATTAGCAGTGGACTAAAGATAACTTTATGACAGTTGCTAAGGGCAACGTACAACTGATGGATAATGTAATAATGCACATTAAGCCACACTTACACTAAATAAGTTCACAACATCATTAATATCCTTAGCAGCAGGGGCACCAAGCTGACTGAGGTAAGCAAAGGTGTTCATGATGACTATACCTTAGGGAAAGGCCTAACTTAATGACCCGATAGGATGCAGAAGAGGAGGGGAAAAGGATGCTGCAGTTTCTGCTTCACTTGTCCTTGCTTTTCAACTTAAATCACCCTGTAACTCTTTCCGCCGCTGCCACATTTTACATGTCCGCTTACTGAAGGTAAGGGATAGCCTCTATTTTTATAATTGTATGAACATGGATTCTCCTGTCAGCAAGCCTTTTAATTTCTACTGTGTTCTGACTTTTCTTCTTCACTCATGGACTGCTTCTTTGGTATACTGATTGCCTGCCTTCTGCTCTACATTGGAATGGGGGCAGGGAGTGGGGAAGAAAAGAAAGTGGAGTGTGGGGAGAAAGTTGTGCATATATGAAGGCTATCTCTAGACAAAATCACCAAGGAAAAATAGTGTCTGGTAACTATTACTCCTTTGAATTCATTATTCCCGGTTTCCAGGTTCCAGTGATATAGCCAGCTAGACATTTTATGATAGCTTGCCAAATCTAGATCTTTCTTTGTCTCTGTTTTGTATGAATGTACTCATCTTCTTCCTCCTAGGAGCCCGTTGGCTTAATACCTTAATAATTAGTTTGAGTTCTCCTGATAGGAAATGCCTTGTTTAGAAGAAGCTAACCAACCAGAGCAACTTCAAGCTTCATGACAGCTTCCAGAGTATGGAGCAGAGACAGCTTGAAAATGGAATATTGTACATTCCTCAAATATTACTCTCTAGTAGTCAGCAGCCCTGTATCCTGTAGAGTTGACTTGACCTATAGTTGATCACAAGGCCAAAGGATGTTAGAATTCTCAAGAACCTTAGAGATCATCCAGCTAACCACTCTTGCTTTGCATTTGAGAATTTAAGAGCTTTTCTAAAGTCAGTGATTATAACTACAATAGTTCTACAGTGTTCTCCATAAATAATAACCTCAGAAACAAGTAGGTGTTTTGAGAGTTGTAAATGAAAAACATGAGCTCTAGATTCAGGTTAACTAAATTTGAACCCTGGATCCAGTATTTACTAAGACTCCCTGACAGGGCAAGTTACTTAATCCCCTGTACCTCTTTCCTCATATGCAAAATTGGGTTAATTATCTGCTTCACTGGGCCAATAGCATGGTTATGAAGATTTAGTAAAATAATAAATGTAAAGCACTACAGTAAACTGGAACATGGTAAGTGCTCAATAAATTTATTAAAGGAATGGCAGACAAGTCAAATGGGTGGTCTCTACTTAGATGGTACTGTCTTCTTTTCTTGTTCTTTTATCTTTTCTCTAAACCTTCCCCACTTCCCCTTCCTCCCAAATTCATTGTTCTCTTCTAAGAACCCTTCATTAAGACCAAGGCATCATTTTGTTCAATGCTGTAAACCTAATTTCTAAAACAATGTCAGACACATAGTAGGTACTTGATAAATACTTGTAGAATAAATGTACACTAGATCTGAAATCTGTACTGTTTCTAGTAAGATAAACTATGGTTTTTTTAGAAAATTTTCAATAAGGGCAATGTTTTAACAATTCATTCTTAAAATATTTTTGAACTCTGCCTTTCCCTCTGTGGACCCCAGTGATTAAGTTGCTGTCACATTTCCCCAGACACGGGGACCGAACTGCTCTGTGCTTACAGCACACAGGAAGGCCTGCTGATGCTCCGTCATCACAGCACAGAGTACAGTGCTTTGTCATCTGTGGACTAGTATCTTTGCTGGCTTGAGTTAGAATCACTTAAATTTTAAAGACCCAGGTTGGAGTCTTAAGTTTATGAACCATCTGCGTGTCCTTGGACAACTCACAGTCTCTGTGGGTTTCAATTTATATCTCTTTAAAAATGAAAAGATCACATTAGATGATTTATCTCTAAGGCCTCTTTTAGTTCTAAAGATCTTAGGCTCTATAAACAAGAAATAGGTTTGCTTTGTAGCAACTGCAATTTAAAAAAATATATGTCTGATGTACTGCATTTCACTTTAACAGCATTAAGTCTAAAATCTATAGGACCTCATGATCTTTTTTCATTTTAATTTTGGAGAGACTTTATTGTTGTATCCTACTAGACTATGGCTTTCAATTCAGGTGAACCTCAGACTTCCAGAAAAACTAATTGGAAGTTCTAGGAATGGACAAGTAACAAGGCTTAAGAGGTGAGGAGAAACACGACAAAGAAGATGTTTCTGACATGATTTTATGCTCAGGAGCTCTGTGGTTTTGTGGTTCTTATCTATCTGAGATATCCTATTGAACATTAAGAACATGACGTTACCATTGGGAATACTATTCATGAGGTAATGGCCTACTGGGCCAATTCCTTTTTTCTTCTGTATTAAACTTCCTTGTTTCATTCTGGCCCAAGTGCACACTCGGTGTGACCTAGAGGAAACTCACTTGGTAGTCTCCCTCTGTACCTCAGTTTTCTCTTCTATAAAATGGAAAAACAGTAATAATAATGATATCTGTTTTACTGAGTTCTGTGCATCAAAATGTAACTGCAAATTTACTGCATTAAAGCTGAAAAATATAACAGCAAATTTATTATGTGAAAACTAGCCTATGAAAATTTCAGTATTTTTATTAGTCTAAGCACTCCATTATTCTCTCATTTTTCTTTCTTTTGTGTCAATCTTGCTTCTCCAACCAAATCCTAGGATCTTTAAAAATAGGAATTAAATTATCGAATATAACCAAGCATTGAAAAAGTAGCAGAAAAGCTAGAATCAATGTGAACTGACCAGTAAATACCCTGATGGGTAACCCATAACTTTAAATGAGGCATTTAGACTTTCTGAGACTAGGATTTTATTTCTAAGTCTGTAAAATAGAAATATTTCTCTGTCTAGTATGATGACCACATGTAATAATGTTGGTGAAATATTTTTAACTCTAAATTTCTTTTCAAATAAAACAAACATTATTATTTTGTAGTCCCCATTTTCGAGTTCTAGGTGCACATGAAGTACTAAATGAGAGTTTGACAATATAGACTATTAGAATGGGAAAGGAATAAGGGGATTAATTAATCTAATCCTCAAACTTTTTCAGAGGAAGAGGCTTATGGATTGATACATTTACTATATCAAGAGTCAAACTAAAATGTGTATGTTAATATATTGGCTGATAATGTACCATTGTCTTCCAGAGATGTCCAGACTTCTGGATCCACTAGTGATGATGCAGGAGAGGATGGCGTGATTTCTTTATGTTCCCTAAGCCACGAGAACAATAAAATGATACTATATTGATCTACACCAATTTCTATATATAAAATATAAATCACTCTTTTAAAAAATGAAAGAAACGATGGCACTAGCACAACCTGAGGAAGAAGAATAAGCAGGCACCACAGAAATTTGGTCACACAATAGAAATCTCTTTGAGCTACAGAAGATTGTAATGAAACCATCCATCAAATCTGGTTGTCCACTGATTCTGAGATCACTACAGAGCTCCAGTGTAAATTAATTTAACACTCATTTTATAAATTTCAGGCTTAATACTATTCAAAGCACCGAACCTGACTTTGCCTAAAAGAACTGCCCCTTCCAGTACTAATAATGTCTGTGATCAATCTGTTAATGATGGCGCCTCAGACTTTTAGTTTCAGCCAATTACTTATAGATAAGTCAGTATACTGTCTCAATTAAGACAGCATAATAGTGCCTGGAAGATAATTTAAATCTAAAGCTTCTTAAGCCAGCTGCTTCTGTAAGAGGTAAGCCAGTGACTCATATTTATTTTTCTGTATTTTTAATTTTTTTCTTTTTCTTATTGTTCAATTGCAGTTGTCCCCATTTTTCCCCCATTATTCTCCCCTGCCCTTCCCACCCACCCTCTCTCACATTCAATTTTCCCCCCTGTTGTCCTTCTCCATGGGTCCTTTATACGTGTTCCTTGACTTGATCCTACCCCTTCTTTCCCCTGTTATCCTCCTCCCCAACCCCCTCTGGTCACTGTCAGTTTGTTCCTTATTTCCATGTCTCTGTTTTTTTTTCTTTTTTGCTCACTTGTTTGTTTTGTTGATTAGGTTCCACTTAAACCTAAGAGATCATACGGTATTTGCCTTTCACCACCTGGCTTATTTCACTCAGCACAGTGCTCTCCAGTTCCATCCATGCTTTCATGAAGCATTGGAGTACCTTCTTTCTTTCTACTGCGTAGTATTCCATTGTGTAAATGTACCACACTTTTTGGTCCACTCATTTACTGATGGGCACTTAAGTTGCTTCCAGCACTTGGCTATTGTAAATCGTGCTGCTATGAACATTGGGGTGCACAGGTTCTTTTGAATTGATGTTTCAGGATTCTTAGGGTATAATCCCAGCAGTGGAACTGCCAGGTCAAAAGGCAGTTCCATTTTTAGTTTTCTGAGAAAATTTCACACTGTTTTCCACAGTGGCTACAGCAGTTTGCATTCTCACCTACAGTGTACTAGGGGTCCCTTTTTTCCACAACCTCACCAGCACTTGTCATTTATTCATTTATTTATGATGGCTATGCTGACTGGTGTGAAGTGGTATTTCACTATGGTTTTAATTTGCATCTCTCTGATGGCTAGTGATGCTGAGCATCCTTTCATGTCTCTGGGCCCTCTGTCTGTCCTCCTTGGAGAAATTTCTGTTCAGGTCCTTTGTCCATTTTTTAATTGGATTGTTTATCTTCCTGAAGTGGAACCATGTGAATTATTTATATATTTTGGAGATCAAACCTTTATCCAAGGTATCATTGGCAAATATATTTTCCCATCCAGTTGGTTCCCTTTTCATTTTGCTGATGTTTTCTTTAGCTGTGCAGAAGCTTTTAAATTTGATGTAGTCCCATTTTTTTAGTCTTTCCTTTATAACCCTGCTCTAGGGGACATATCAGAGAAAATATTGTTGTGTGGAATATCTGAAATTCTCCTGTCTATGTTCTCCTCTAGGACTTTAAAATATATTTTATTGATTATGCTATTACAGTTGTACTAATTATCCCCCTTTGCTCCATCTGGTAACTGTCCCCTGTTAGTTCATGTCCATGGATCATGCATATAAGTTCTTTTGCTTCTCCATTTCCTATACTATTCTTAACATTCTCCCTGTCTATTTTGTACCTACCATTTATGCTTCATCATTCCTGTACCTTTTCCCCTATTTTCCCCCTTCCATCTCCCAGCTGATAACCTTCTGAATGACCTCCATATTTCTTTTTTTTTAATATTTTATGTATTTATTTTTAGAGAGAGGAGAAGGGAGAGAGAAAGAGAGGGAGAAAGAGCAATGTATGGTTGCCTCTCACATGGCCCTCACTGGGGACCTGGCCCGCAACCCAAGCATGTGCCCTGACTGGGAATCGAACCAGGACCCTTGATCTCCATATTTCTGTTCCTATTCTAGTTATTTGCTTAGTTTTATTGTTTGTTTGTTTGTTTTTTTAGATTCAGTTGTTGATAATTGTGAATTTGTTGACATTTTAGTGTTCATAGTTTTGGTCTTCTTTTTTATAAATAAGACCCTTTAACATTTCATATAATAATGGCTTGGTGATAATGAACTCCTTTAGCTTTACCTCATCTAAGAAGCACTTTATCTGCCCTTTCATTCTAAATGATAGCTTTGTTGGATAAAGTAATTTAGGTTATAGATCCTTTCTTTTTATCACTTTGAATACTTCTTGCCAGTCCCTTCTTGCCTGCAAAGTTTCTTTTCAGAAATCGACTGATAGTCTTATGGGGACTCCTTTGTAGGTAACTCTCTCCTTTCCTCTTACTGCTTTTAAGACTTTATCTTTATCTTTAACCTTTGGCATTTTAATTATGATACGTCTTGGTGAGGTCTTCATTGCATCCATCTTGTTTGGGACTCTCTGTGCTTTCTGGACTTGCATGTCTATTTCCTTTACCAAATTAGGAAAGTTTTTTTTCTTTATTTTTTCAAATAAGTTTCAATTTCTCGCTCTTCCTCTTCTCCTTCTGGCATTCCTATGATTCAGATGTAGGTATGTTTGGAGATGTCCCAGAGGCTTCTTATAGTATCCTTTTTTTTTTTTTTTTAATTCTTGTTTCTTCTTGCTATTCTGGTTGAATGTTTATTTCTTCATTATATTCCAAATTGTTGATTTGAATCCTGGCTTCCTTTCCTTCACTGTTGTTGCCCTGCATATTTCTCGTTATTTCACTTAGTGTAACCTTCATTTCTTCCTTTATGTTGTTGCCATACTCAGTGAGTTCTTTGAGCATCCTGATCGCCAGTGTTGTGAACTTTGCATCTGATAGATTGGTTATCTATGTTTTGTTTAGTTATTTTTCTGGGGTTTTGTTCTGCTTTTTATTTGGGCCATATTTCATTGTCTCCTCCATTTGGTAGCCTCCCTGTGTTTGTTTCTGCATATTAGGTAGAGTTGCTTTGATTCCCTGTCTTAGCAGCATGGCCTATTGTAGAAAAGGAACCTGCAAATTTTGTGGGGAAGAGCCTTAGGTAATCACCAGGGTGGGGCAACTTGCTTTACTGCCTTGTTTCTCTGTGTAGGGGGGAGGGCTTGGAGAAGAGACAGTGCCACTGCCTGGCTCCTTGAGATTTGTCTGGCACTCGCCCCATTTCTAGCCACTTCACCCCCTCTCCATATGTGACTGGCACCCTTCCAGCTGTTGCCCTGGTGCTGAATTCCAGAGTGGGTGGGTTTGTATATATTCTGAGACCATGAGGGCCCTGTAAATAGAGTTTCCTGAAAATCCAGCAGTTTCTTCCACCATCCCAACCCCCACTGGTTTTTATAGCCAGAAGTTATAAGGATTTATCTTCCTGGCACTGGAACCCTGGGCAACGTGATCTGGTCTGGGGCTGGCATTGGTCCCCCCCAAAGTGCCCCTCCTGATTTTTATCCACCACATGTGAATGTGGGACTGCCCGTTCTACTGCCACAGCCTCTCTGTGCCACACTGCATCCTCTCAGCTCTCTGCCCATCTTCACATTTCCGTGCCTCCTAGGCATCTCGATGAATGTGATTTCTTTTAGTCCTTGATTGTCAGACTTCCATACGATTCAATTTTCTGACAGTTCTGGCTGTTATTTGTTTTCAGGTTTAGTTATACTTCTGTCTGTGGCTGTGTGAGGAGATGAGGCATGTCTACATAGGCCTCCATCTTGATCTGAAGTCAGTAACTGATATTTTTAATTTAACACTCTGTCTAGAGATCTCCCATAAGTTGGGAAGTGTGCCAGAGTAATACCTTCATTAAAAAAGAGAAGTTAACGGGCTTGAAACAATGTAGTGGAGAAATAAAAGAAATTGACCTAGGGGATTTTTTCATAATCCAAATGACTCTCTAGGTAGCCATCGAATTCCAATCCTAAATTCAAATGCTTTGAATGAGAAGGGATTAGGAAAGCATAAAGGGATGGATGCGAAGGCTATCAAAATTTAAGTCAACAGCAAAAAGGGTATACATGGCCCCAAATAGGGCACTCTGAAGGCTAGAAAAATAATGAGAAATTGGAGATATTTCTGTATATGAGTTTAATATCTGTGTTTTAGATAACTCGCATATTGCAGATATAGTGAGGCCACATTATGCTAGAGGCCAGCATAGTGCTGGACACTACAGCTGATCCAGATGGAGATAAGACTGAGGAAGAGGAAAAAGTTAGTTAATGCAGGATGAGATTCATTAACGTGCTCAGATGTGCATAAACGGAATGACTACAATCATAGTTCAGAGAAGAAAGAGCATAGTGTGGATAAGTCTTCAAAAATTTTTTGCTTACATATTAACTAAAAGATGTTCATTGGTTTACTTGGTTGCCTAGAATACAACTTGTAGTATGTTTTAAGAATTGACATTTATTAAATAAAATAGCTAGGCCATTTCGTACAAAGTATCCAAAAGTACTTAAACATCATAGCGCTCTGATACCAAACAAATACATTTTAAAAGTTACATAAGCAAGTTTTCCTCTAAGTTAGAAACTTGATATTATTTCTTTTACTTCTAGGATTCATATTTTTATTTCACTTACCATATAAAATCATGTCTTAATGTAACATATTTTATGCTTGTCTTTCCTGTCTCAAAAATATGAGTGTAAATTAAAATTTTATTTTTATTAAATTTCCTTTGATGTTAACTTTGACTTAATATTACACAATGTATTTGTCCTAACATTATACAATTGATCAAACCCATATATTTAGTTATTTATTATGCATAAAAAGTAAACTTTATTAGAAATAATTTTAAATGAAATGTTAGTTTATCATTTTTAATTAGTTCATGTATCATAAAAGAATACAATTTGTTGGTAAACATTAGTGGAATCAGTAACAATTCCATTCCTATTTTTTGTTATTTGCTTTAAAAGTACATCTGCTGGGAAAATTTTTTCTCATAAATAAGATTTGAATAGAGGGACTTTTGCCATGTGAACACTCCTCAATTCTTTGAACATTTTCTGAAGTATATATCAAAAATTACCTTGTGATCTATCATCATTTTTAATGATCTATCAACTCATTACTAAATTAGGTCTTTCTTCAATTTTTTCAATGTACCAAGTGATTCAATTAATTTATGTTCTTCAGTCATTGGAATCTTTCACTTTCTTTATTTCAACATAGGGTTTACCAACATGTATCAAAAAACTTAATTAGACCTGATCCTTTTTCACTTAGAGGCAACTTGTTTGACTTGATATATACCAAGTTAGGGAAACTTTGAAAATGCTTTTACATTATCATGGTTTTAAGTACAATTTTATCAAAAGATTAGAGCTGCAGATTTAGTTCATTCAGTTTATGGAAAATGCCTATCACCTGACATTATTGGTAAGAATTAGATCCAGTATTTATTTTCAAAACAACCAGCTGAGTCAGATTTAATTTCCAACACACACAAAAAAGACTTTATTTTTCAATCCAAATAAATATGTTAAAATTCATGTCCATGACAAGCAACTAACTTCTGAATTTGCAAAGTAAGTAGGTAAGTAGATGATATAGATGATGATGCAAAGATAAGTCATAGAACTTGGTCTTAAGTTTGTTTCTGGATTAAAAAACAAAACACTTTAATATTTCTTTCCAATGCTGTTCTCTGCTTGCTTTCGCTAGTCTCTCCCTGAGGACAGATCCATTCTCTAACAAAAGGCAGGAGACGAAATAGAATAGCTGGTTAAAAGGAAATTGCTACCATTCCCACTGCTCCACACCAAAATGTATTTGAATTAAGACATCCAAACACATTCCACAGTATTCCAATTCTGATTCTATATTTTCCATTAGTAACAATGTATATAAGACAGAAGCCAAATATTCCATTTCTATATATTTAATTTCAGAGATATTTTTGTAGCACATATTATTGATTACCCATGTCCATAAAAGGAGGTAATAATGGGAGAGTGCCAAAATGGCAGATTAATTAAATATATCACCTGTGGAATTATGACTTAATCACTAAAGTGACTGTAGTACTAATACTCTACATTTACAGAATACTTATCATCTTTAAAGTGTGTTCCCATAGTACCAGTCCACGTCCAGCCAAGAAACAAACTTCTCTTGGTCTTTCACGACGAGCAATTTAAGCAAAATGGGTGTATAGCTAATACTATATCTGAGAAGCCATATAAGAGATGATGAAGCAGTTAAGGGAGGACAAACTCTAGAAGCTGCTACCCCTAGGGCTAGTGGGACAGTGGGCAGAGGTGGTACTACCAGAGCCCAGAAGAGGGCCCATGTGGTAAGAACGCAAACCCTGCGGGACATGTCCTAGCGGAGCTGGGACCATGGAGGAATGGCTGACTGGTGCAGGTTCTAACCAAAGTGGAGCCCAGCCAGACATGCGACCTAAAGAAGAGAGAACAGAGGAGCAATATTGAGGCCTTTGCATAATGCACATTATTGACTTCTCTAAAACTGCTTCCCATTAGCTGAAACTATGCAGGAGTCAAAAAGCAAGGGAGCATACAATTTGCAGCTTTCTCCAATACAGAAGGGCAAATAAAGAGCAGAGGCTGGATCAGAAAGCAAACAGGTAACCAGCAGTACAGTGTCCATCATTGGACTCTTACAATCATTTCGTGAGATAGAGAGCATACTGTGAGCATCATTTTGTTCCTTTATTTTTATTCATTTACTTATGTTTTAAATAAGGCGACTGGATTTACAAAGTTTAAGCTGCCAAGAAGAGTTGGATCTGGTCCTTAAATTGGATTTTTTATTCTAGGGACATTTCCAGATCAACACAGAATTTAATATACCATTTTAATCTTTCAGGTTTATGTTTATGGTGGAAAATATGTTTGTGCACCTTTGGGTTTAAAGTAGGGGAAGGTGAACAGAATGAGCCCAGTGATTGTAGATTTACTGTATTGAGATTATTCATGCTGCTTGCAAATCAATGGCCTAACAATAGAATTAGTAAGTAAGTGTTTGATAAACATTTATAATATTAAAGAACGCCTGGCCATAACTAGTGTTTGTCTTCTCAGCAGAGAAAGAAAAATCTAGGTTCATTAATGACTTCATGCTGGCCCAGACTTGTAACAGGCCTGGACGCACCAGAGAAAAGCATATTCTCATGGGTATTCTCTGAAACGTGATTTACTATGGAGGTAGATTGGGAATGACTTCTCTTACAGCTTCTGCTGTAGCTCTTTGCTGGATAACAGGACAGTCTAGAAGAGAAGAAAAAATACCAGCTACAAGAATTCTTAAGCAGGAGCCTCTGTATCTCCGAAATTGAGTGTGGGTGTGTATATTTGTGGCTGTGTTGTAATTGTTACACTGCAATAACTGTTGCATTAGTAGTGTGCACAGCGAAGATGTTACCGCATAACGCTTGCTTTTATCACACATTTTATTTTGACTTGAACTTGGAAATTCTCGTTTCTCCCACAGAGGAGAAAAAAGAAATTAGCAGACATTCCTCAGCCATTCCCTCCAAATACTGGCTCGCCACATTACAGACCCAGCGAATTTATACGACACGAAACGGTTCTTGACTCTGGGCTTTCAAGAATTGTTAAAGGCAGATATCCATTTGATTTAGCATCTGGCCGAGCAGTACTCCTCTAAACCAGGGGGAGCAGGGAGAAATGTCACTGATGCCCAGGATCTTCATCTGAAACACATTCAATGCTGTGTGCTGTTAACACTCAGGAGGTGACCCCAGGGAAGTGAGTTTCTGGAGAGGTTAACATAAACATTGTCATATTAATTCTTACTCCCAGTCCAGGGTTCTGAGAACAGAACCCGTTGTCAGAAGACCCTGAGGACCCCCAGAAGATATGTTTCCAACATTTATCTGATAATAATCTAACATTTTCCCAATGCTTTATGGGAAGCAACACACAGTTTTGCAGTCTGGAGGAAGTTTGGCATCTCTCGTGAGTCTGAAACCTGTGAGCAGTGAAGAGAATTCTGAGATATGCTTAGTTGATTTCTTGCAAAGTCATCCCAGAATGATTGTAGCGTCATTGTCTACAATAATAGCATCTATCTGAAGAACAGAAGAAAACAAAATTATGAAACTATTGCTTTCCTTTATAATTAGCAATATTCCTTGAGGCTCCATAGTTTTGTTTTTTTTTTTTTTTTTTTTTCATTTGCCATGAATGATACAATGTTTTGTGGGCTATAAGTCTGTAGCCAGATTTCATGAAATAAAAAGAGTGACTTTTCTCAGTTAAATTTATTCTGCATAGATCAGACCAGACTCCTTTCGGTATTAGTTTTCTATTGCTGCTAACAAATTCTCATGAACTTCAGTGACTCAAAAAAAAGTCCTGAACTTACTATTTCAGAGTTCCTGTGGTTCCGGAGTCCATGTGTGGGTTCGCTGGGCCCTGTCCGAAGGGGCTCGCAGTTTAGATTCAAGGTGTTAACCAGGCTGGCATCTCATCTAAGGCTTGGGGTCCTCTTCCAAACTCACAGGTTGTTGGAAGAATTCATTTTTCTGTGGTCTCATGAATAAGGCTCTGGTTTCTTTGTGAGCTGTGTATCGAGGCCCCTGAAGTCAAATTTCGCTTTCATTCTCACTTCCTGGAGGCTGCCCTTAAGTTTTGCCGGTAGTGCCCTCCTTCACAGCGTAGCTGTTTGCTTTCTTCTGAGTTGGCAGAAGAAGAGAATTTCTGGACACTTCACCTTCTGTTAAAGGGCTCATCTGATTAGATAAAGCCCACCCAAGACAATCGTCTTGATTCAACTCCAAATCTACTGATAAACTACCTAAACTGGAGAATGGTATTGCACCGTATTCACTGATTCTGCTCACAGCAAGGGGATAAAATTATGGAGAGTGTGTACATCAAGGAGCATCTATCTTGGAGAATCTTAGAATTCTACCTATCACAATTTTCATGAACTTATTTTGCAGAATTTATACTTCTGGATTTGTAATAATATTTGTAAATATCTTAGAAACAAGATATTTCAAGTAAAATTTTTTTGCTATGTGATGTATCATAGCTACCACAAATTATAAAGTTTGAGATAATTAAAAACAATCACAACATCTGAATATATAAAAATATAAATGTCCAATATATAATGTATTTAAACCAGTATGCAAGGTCAAATGCAAGATATTAGCTATATGTTTTTGTTTTTTCCTATGATCTGAGAAATCCTATATTACTCATGACTTTTAACATATCAAATCTTAAATGCAAGTATTAGCTCCATTACTATGAGTATATAAGTAGTCACTGCATGGCATTATTTGGTTACAAGTGTGTTTAGGGAAAACAGTAAAATATGTACATAGTTTTAAGTTCGAAGAGTAACAGCAAAACTAAAAGTTGGACTCAGAGGGTCAAGTCCTTAATCAAAGTGTGGTGCATTCTGCACTAACTCAGGCCCTGATTTGGTTTGAATGCGTAAGTTTTTGTTTTCTCATTTGCAAATTTTTGCAAGTGACAAAAGCTAAAGTGATAATTTTTTGGATTAAACCATGATATAAAAGAAATGTTTTGCAATTTGGGTTCCCCCCGCCCCAAGGTACTTCTCAAATAACACTTATCTAGTGAACAATTGTTAACTAACAAGCCTTATGGGTTAGAATGGAATGTGCCCATCTTACAATGATGATTTAGCTTGTTGTGGTAGAGTCTAAAAGAGCAACGTATGAAGTATAAGCTTTAATTTTTTTT